>JAJDFG010000539.1:0-135006 GCA_021039105.1 Scomber colias | reverse complement strand
GCAGATGAAGCTGTTGAGTTTTCTTCTTGGAATCTGCTTTATAAGAAGAGTCTTGGAGGGAAAAACTGGTAACGTGAGACTCGCTAATGTCATACCCTTTTTTCCTCCCGATAGCTCCATCTAATTCTGCTGATGTTCCTACTGAGCCGAGCACGGTTCTCCAGTGCAAGCAGCATGGTTGTTCAAATACTTTCCGAGTGAGAACAGTTTGGATTCATTTCAAATGAAAAGACATCTAAGCATTTAGATTATAAGTAGGTCAGTCCAAAAAAGTACAAATTGTCCCCTCATTAGTTTTTGTGGCTTACAAATGCGTCTCACAGTCTTCATATGTAATATTAATAATAGTCATATGTGGTCATACATTTGGGGAGATCAGAACCTCTGTCTTGATTCAAGGATGGTCTCTGGTATTGAATGTGGATGTGGGATTCTTCTAATCGACGACCTCGATGGCCTCCCAGTAAATGTGACCCGCTTTGAAATTGTGTTCATGGATCATTTGATGGTATCTGCTTCTGGTCTTATGCCAAGGGTGCATTTAAAAGCCAATCTTTGTACTTATATTATATTTATGAAATCTCCACATGAGGGAGGGAGGAAGGGAGGAAGGAAGGAAGGAAGGAAGGAAGGGAGGGGGGAGAGAGGAAGGAAGGAAGGCAGGAAGGAAGGAAGGAAGGAAGGAAGGAAGGAAGGAAGGGAGGGAGGAGAGAGGAAGGAAGGGAGGCAGGAAGGGAGGAGGAAGGAAGGAAGGTAGGAAGGAAGGAAGGAGAGAGGAAGGAAGGATGGAAGGGAGGAAGGTGCCAAGTGTGCACTTAAAAGCCGATCTTTGTACTTACATTATATTTATGAAATCTCCACATGAGGGACGGAAGGAGGGTGGGAGGAAGGAAGGAAGGAGGGAAGGAGGGAGGGAGGGAGGGAGGAGGGAAGGAAGGAAGGAAGGAAGGAAGGAAGGAAGGAAAGGAGGATTGAAGAATGGAAGGGAGGAAGATGCCAAGTGTGCACTTACAGTAAAAGCCAATCTTTGTACTTACATTACATACATACATATTTATTATTATATGAAGTCTCCACATATTTATTCATAGTTATTGACATTATATTTTAAAATATTCTAATATTTGACAAAAACTGACTTTTTCTACCACATTAAACTTGAACACTGTGAAAACGACTCTTAAAACTTAAAGCTGCCAAACGTATTATGATTATGATTGTAATGGCTAGTTCCCAGTCAGCAGTTGCAACAGTGGAACAGAGGGGCTCTCAGAAAAGTGAGTATATTAAGATTGAGTTGAAACACTGAACCAAGATAAACAGTGGAAAAGGCAAAGAGAGAGAGACCCTGGAATCTTGATGGAGTCCAGATATGGCAAATAAACACACCTCACATGGACTACATGTGTTCTTAGCAGCAGGAAACAAAGACGATCCAACCCCACTTTCAAAAATAAATGGTGCTGGGAAATATACACAAACACAACACACACAGAGACACACACACACACACACTCAGGTACTTTTCTCGGTCACTGAAAACCTTTCCCTTTCTTTTGGATTAGGGTCCACTCATTTCACGGGCTAAATCGAAGGAACTTTTGCCCCCCACAGTTTGTCTCTAATTAAAGAGATGTGCTTATATAATATGTGGGCATTAAGGTGAAAGACATCTGTAGTAAAAAAGGAAGAAGAAGAAGAAGAAAAAGGATATTCAAGTACTGTATTTTAACAGATGGTTTTATTAACTTGTTATTTTCATCAGCTGGGGCTCAGAGGGGCTCAGAGAACAGTTCCAGTGGGTCCGCAGCAAAAATTTGGGCTACTAAATTATTTTGCTGCCACTTTTTCTTCCTGTGACTCGAGAATCTTTTCATTTATTTTGCTGTTCACTTTGGAGAAAGACAAAACACCAATGGAAACTATAGTGCAGGGGGGTCAAACTCATTTTCATTCAAGGGCCACAGACAGACCAATATGATCTCATGGGCCGGATCATTCAAAAGATGGAGGGAAAGAAGGAAGGAAGGAGGGAAAGGAAGGAATGAAAGACAGGCAAAAGGAAGGAGGGAAGAAAGGTAGGAAGGGCAGATGGATGAAAGGAAGGAAGGAAGGAAGGAAGAAAATAAGGGAAGGAAGGAAAGACGGGCAAAAGGAAGGAGGGAAGAAAAGGAGGAAGGACAGATGGAAGGAAGGAAGGAAATAAGAAGGGAAGGAAGGAAGAAAGGGAGGAAGGACAGAAGGAAGGAAGGAAGGAAAGAAGGAAGAAAAGGAGGAAGGACAGAAGAAAGAAAGGGAGGAAGGACAGAAGGAAGGAAGGAAGGAAGGAAAGAAGGAAGAAAAGGAGGAAGGACAGAAGAAAGAAAGGGAGGAAGGACAGAAGGAAGGAAGGACAGAAGGAAGGAAGGAAGAAAAGGAGGAAGGACAGAAGAAAGAAAGGGAGGAAGGACAGAAGAAAGGAAGGAAGGAAGGAAGAAAGGGAGGAAGGACAGATGGAAGGAAGGACAGAAGGAAGAAAGGGAGGAAGAACAGATGGAAGGAAGGAAGGAAGGAAGGAAGGACAGATGGAAGGAAGGACAGATGCAAGGAAGGGAGGAAGGACAGAAGGAAGAAAGGGAGAAAGGAAGGACAGATGAAAGGAAGGAAAAGAACACATGATGGCAAGTGGGCCGGATCACACCCCTTAGTGGGCCGATCCTGGCCCCCGGGCCGCATGTTTGACACCCCTGCTATAGTGCAATCATTGCATTGTTGTAGATGGGGCATATTGGATATAATAGATATTGAATTTGGCACTAAAAATTATACATTATCAAATTCTACTCACGGCTTGCGGCTTGCTTATTCAATAAAATAACAATCTTGACACATTTATCTTCCCACTTACCTAGAAAAACCCCCTCTCTAGTGGCTATTACTGGAACAAGTCTTAACCAAATCAAGTAACCAGGGCTGTCAGACTATTTTCAAGATAGAATCATAACAGCCTGGGTCAGACCACCAACAACCAAAACCATTTTAAAATTCACGTCACTCATCCATGAAGCCTCATATTTACTCCACTGACTGACAAAAAACAGTCGAAAAAGGTTTAGTCTATCCAGTACAGCAGAATATTTTGTTCAAAACACATCATTACCTCAATAACTTCAGAGTGGTATCTTTCAAAAGAGACCAAAAAAACCATTACAGCCATGTATGTAGTCCTTCTTTTAAAGAGGGATTTTTAAAAGGCTAATAAGATCATTCAATGCATTAAAGTTTTAAGACACCCTGTCCAGAGCAGCCAGAGCACAAGCTGACAGACACATGAGAATGAAACCCAGAAGACGAGGAGAAAGAGAACAAAGATGTGTGGTTGCCTTTCTTCACACCACCAGATCACTAAAAACTGCAGCTTGGTAAGAACTGGTGGGCGCCCATTTGTGCTCATTTTAGCGACAAACTTTAATTGAGACCTGGAGGGAAAAGATGGTTAAAGGGGGGCGGGGGGTGGGGGGGATAATCATGCTTTCTCGGGGTTATGAACAGAGTGTGTGTGTGTGTGTGTGTAGTCGTGGCTTGTGCTGGTGAATCTAGTCAGTCTGCGAGCTCGCCCCCTTTTTTTTTTTTCCCAGGACGGCTCATCAAGCCAACATTAGAGGCAGATTTTTTCCATTGTCAGCAAATGCCAGCATGAATTTTCATCAGCACACTGCCTCTGAAAAGACACCCAGACTTCTTCACTGTCACCATCGTAGCAGCACCCAGCCAGGGATTGGGGGGGGGGGGAAATTAAGTGTTGCTCCTATAAAAAGGATCCTCAACCCTCCCACACCAAAAAGCACTAATTAAGCAATCCTTTGAAATACTCATTATCATCATATAAAGTGTAGAACTGGCACAAGTAAAGGACTAAATATGCATAATACTTTCTGTGACACCATTGATCAATACCAATAAGTTTCAAAGCATAGTTTTTCTAGTCTGTACTCCAGTTTGGAACAAAGCATCCATGTCCATTACAATTTATACTCACAGTAAGACTACAGGAAAAGAGTTCAGCAATCCATTCATGCCCATGTGGGTTTAACTTAAATGAAGAAGACAACATGTAAGAATCCGAGCAAAAGTGCTACAGCTGTTCCGAGTGCTTTCTTTCAACTTTCCTAATGACCCTTTGAAGCATTTTCTTATCTCAGTAGAGTAGCTGTGATCTTGGTCTTAAATTGCCACACTGAGTATTTTAAGCATAGAGACACAGACTCATCAAGACATCATCCATAATTATCTTAAGGGGGTATGTTGAATCCTGGGCTGCATTTGCTTCCACACGGCACATTACCTTCTGCTGATGACTTCCCTACAATCATATACAAAGCCCTCTGGTTCTTAGCGAGGAGGGAGAAAAAGGACAAGAGATTGACAGAAGATGAAACCAAAAAGGCCCTGACAACTGCTATAAAGAACTTTGTCTCTGTTTGAGCAAATGAAAGTATAAACTTATGGATTTTAGCAGGAAGTGTGCTGAATATTTATCAGGAAGAGGAAGATCATATACTAAAAGTATAGAGGATTAAAGGTGGTGGTTTAACCCTCCTGTTGTCCTCCAGTCAAGGAAGGAAGGGAGGAAGAAGGAAGGAAGGAAAGGAGGAAGGAAGGATGGATGGAAGGGAAGAAGGAAGGATGGAAGGGAGGAAGAAGGAAGGAAGGGAAGAAGGAAGGGAGGAAAGGAGAGGAAGGAAAGAAAGAAAGAAGGAAGGAAGGAAGGAAGGAAGGAAGGAAGGGAGGAAGAATGATGGAAGGGAGGAAGGATGAAGGGAGGAAGAAGGAAGGAAAGATGGAAGGATGGAAGGAAGGAAGGAAGGACAGAGGAAAGAAGGAAGGGAGGAAGGAAAGGAAGGATGGAAAGAAGGAAAGAAGGGTGGAAGGAAGGAAAGAAGGACAGAGGAAGTGATGAAGGAAAGGAAGGAAGGATGGATGGAAGGATGAAAGGGAGGAAGGAGGAAGGAAAGGAGGGAGGAAGGAAGGATGGAAGGGAGGAAGAAGGAAAGAAGGGTGGAAGGAAGGAAGGAAGGAAGGAAGGAAGGAAGGATGGAAAGAAGGAGGGAAGGAACAGTCAACATTGAGATTGAAGAAAAACAACAACATACTGACATCCATGGTATTACATTTCATACACCAAAACAAATAAATAGGTGAGGCATTGTCTTCACTCCTCTAGATTAAGGTATCATATATACTTATGAAAGAAAAAGTCAGAGGTTATGTAATAATATGAAGACGTCTCCTGTTTCTGTTCTTTGGTGCATACAAAGTGATTCCTTAGACAACATATGGAAAGAATAGAGGATAAAAAGAAGAAGCATGTCTTTAGAGTTTCTTGCATACGACATTTAAAACAACTCTGTTCTGTGTTGAAGTGCCAAACAACTGCTGGACAGGAGGAAGGAAGGAAGGACAGAGGAAAGAAGGAAGGGAGGAAGGAAGGACAGAGGAAAGAAGGAAGGGAGGAAGGAAAGGAAAGGAAGGAAGGAAGGAAAGAAGGGTGGAAGGAAGGAAGGAAGGAAAGAAGGGTGGAAGGAAGGGAGGAAGAAGGAAGGAAAGGAGGAAGGAAGGATGTACAGTAAGGGAGGAAGAAGGAAGGAAAAGAGGAAGGAAGTAAGGAAGGACAGAGGAAAGAAGGAAGGAAAGGAGGAAGGAAGGATGTAAGGGAGGAAGACAAAAGGAAAAGAGGAAGGAAGGAAGGAAGGACAGAGAAAAGGAGGAAGGGAGGAAGGAAGGAAGGAAGGAAGGAAGGAAGGAAGGAAGGAAGGAAGGAAGGGAAGAAGGGTGGAAGGAAGGAATGGAATGGAATGGAGGAAGGAAGGAAGGAAGGAAGGAAGGAAGGAAGGAAGGAAGGAAGGAAGGAAGGAAGGAACAGTCAAAACAAATAAACAAAAAAAGTGATTCCAAAGTGATTCCTTAGACAACATATGGAAAGAATAGAGGATAAAAAGAAGAAGCATGTCTTTAGAGTTTCTTGCACACGGCATTTAAAACAACTGTGTTCTGTGTTGAAGTGCCAAACAACTGCTGGAAAGAAACATTTTCTATCATCGCTAGAAGGGTGAAAACATGTAAGTGTGTATTTTGTTCCCATTGCTTGAGATGCAGCAGAAAACAATTCACTTTGGTAGCTATCTTTCATCCGAGTGTGTTGGGGATTCTTCCCTTGATAAATAGGAAGCAAACATTTTTACACTGAACCAAAGCAGCTCTGGATTTTGAGTTTAATGCTCTCCTCCGCCATCTTTGTCAATCAGCAACGGAGCCAAGAAAAAAAAAAAAAAAATCAAAGTGAAAGAATTCAGGTTTGGTTGAAGTAGTCAAATTGACCCCGTCTCTTTTGACTCTTCTTCCTTCCTCCCTCTTTCTTGAATTTTTCCTTCGTTCTTCGCCTCCTTCCATCCTTCCTTGCTTCTTTCCTTCCTTCCTTTCTTCCTCTTTTCCTTCCTTCTTCCTTTCCTCCTTCCCTACTCCTTTCTCCGTTACTTCCTTCCTTCCTTCCTTCCTTCATTCCCTCCCTCCTTCCTTCCTCCTTTCCTCCCTCCTTGCTCCTTTCCTTCCTTCCTCCCTTCCTTCTCTCCTTCCTTCCTTCCTCCCTCCCTCCCTCCTTACTACTTTCCTTTCTTCCTTCCTTCCATCCTTTCTTGACCTGAGGACAAGAGGAGGGTTAATGCTCTCCTCCGCCATCTTTGTCAATCAGCAATGGAGCCTTCTTATTTCTTTCCTTCCTTCCTTCCTTCCTTCCTTCCTTCCTTCCTTCCTTCCATCTGTCCTTCCTACCTTTCTTCCTTGGGTCTCTCCTTCCATCTGTCTTTCCTACCTTTCTTCCCTCCTTCCTTTTGCCTGTCTTTCCTTCCTTCCCTTCTTATTTCCTTCCTTCCTTCCGTCCTTCCTTCCTTCCTTCCATCTCTTTAATGATCTGGCCCACATCAGATCAAATTGGTCTGTATGTGGCCCTTAAATGAAAATTAGTTTGACACCTCTGCTCTAAACAGAACAACGATTGTTTTAAATAACTACCAAAAATATGTATTTTTTTTGGTAGCGTACGCACAATACTATTTATGTGTCAGTGTTAAGCTCACTGTGGAACAGAATTGGCTGAATTTATCAAAGTGATGTCAGGGAATAGACTCTTGAGAATAAATAAATTCATAAACTCCTTTATACACACATACATGAATGGAGTCAACCAGTCAGTCTAATGCAGGATCAAGCAGCATGACATGTTTTTAAATTCAAAGGGATACAACAGCCCGGCCTTAAAGTCTGCTGTGTGTCATGAAACAGTACGCACACACATACAAGGTTTTTTTGAATTTATCGGACCAAACAGTCAACAGAGTGACTGGTCACAGCTCACAAAGTCCCGCTGGGTTTAATAATTCAAGATATTCTCAAATGACCACTATTCCTTTGGAGTAAAACTTTTTTTCTGTGTTTCTGTCTCTACTTGTGTTTCACTCAGGCGGGGAGTTCTGGTCCTCTGAAATGAGGCCAACGCGGAAGTAACTTAGAACTGCATTCTATCAAAAGGCCACCAGGGGGCAACCGTCTCTATACAAGTCAATGGAGAATTCACCAACTTCTCACTTGATTTCTAACCTCAGTAAACGTTTTCAAAAGGTGTTTATGGTCTCAATCACTAGTTTAAAGCCTTCTTCAATGCAGTATGATGTTCATTTGTGACATTTTGGCCTCCCTGATTTTATATTTGTGACTTTTATTGTGACGTATTTACAGGACATGAGTTAGTAGGGCTTCATTAGCTGTCAACACAATGAGATATGGAAATATTTGAAGGCCCTTGTTGAGCAGATTAGTTAGAAATCGGAGAAGCAGAAATAGCCACAGTCATGATGGTGATGTTTGCTGAATAGTTGCAGACGACTAACTCAAATCCAACAGGTTATTTTACTGTGCTATGCTTCGTCATGGAGTCATGGCAACCAACCCCAGAACAATGGAAAAATATAATGTTAGTGGAGTGGAGCAGTGATGTTGCACAATGACCACATAAAGAAATCTGTCAAATGACTTTCAGCTTGGGTTGACTGTTCTGAAACCAGACCTTTTTTTTCTCTCACAGGCATTACTGCACATGTTTACCTCATTATGTGACATTATGGCTGCAGACCATATTAACATCTGACATTTTAACATTACTGAAAATAAGGAAAAGCATAATAGATCCCCTGTATGGTTATTATTGTTCACACAGACTGCTGCAGAAATGTTACACTGCCTTTTAATCTGTTACATTTACAAACATGTTGAACCTGATTCCTATCATTTAGCTTCCAAATCCAATAGTAGGAATTTCTCCAGCCTGTAAAATCCAATGACTTGGATCGTGTCCCAACAATCAGACAACTCCAATTGCCTTAGTACTTCTTAGTGCCTCTGATCAGATTACACTACATTAACCTGGGTTACAATAATTGGTAAGCCTATTGCCTATTGTCATTTGTAAGCCAATCA
The DNA here is from genome assembly GCA_021039105.1 of Scomber colias. Taxonomy (NCBI): domain Eukaryota; kingdom Metazoa; phylum Chordata; class Actinopteri; order Scombriformes; family Scombridae; genus Scomber; species Scomber colias. The sequence goes on along the minus strand of JAJDFG010000539.1, from coordinate 126,498 downwards.
TCTTATCACAGTCATTGTTTCTACCTGACTGCAATACACTGTAGGCCAGTATAGCTGATGCTGAATACAAATAACTGAATTATTATTTAATCAGACTGAAATTTGAATAAAATATATAGGAATAGTATGTTTTTTGTCACTGTTTAATAACTTTATATGTTGTAATGCACCTTTGAAATCATAAGAGGGAGTTTTGTTTGGCATTTAATCCTCGCTGTGATCAGGATGTTATACGTCAGCATTAAGGGGTCGACATAAAGGGCCAGATTAATAGAACCCTTATTATATTCCAGTAGAGATTTACACATTAACGTAGTTCAGTAGACAGAGGCTAAAACCATAGACTGTATAAAAGAAATGGACGTAACATCCGTGACGTCACCCATTGGTTTGTGGACTGCTGCTCGGAAGCCAATAGTTTCTAATCTAGGCAGAGCCATCTTGACAATTTCAGGTGCATGCTGGGAAAAATAAAAACACAGATTCTACTTATATGGGCATGAGGCGGGGTCATGGGCGGAGCAGGGAGGTTGCTATGGTTGCGAGGGCTGGATCTCGAGGACATTGGGCAATCAACCTGTCAATCAGGACGTAGCCACGCCCTAATGCATACCCTGCTTTATCGTCACATATAAAATCAGGGAGGCCAAAATGTCCCAAATGAACATCATACTGCATTGAAGAAGGCTTTAAACTAGCGATTGAGACCATAAACACATTTTGAAAACGTTTACTGAGGTTAGAAATCAAGTGAGAAGTTGGTGACGTAGCCATGCCCTAATGCAGAAGGAAGGGACTTCACACAACTATGGGTTTTAAAGAGACCGCCTGTTAAAACACTGAGACCTAAGTGAGGGGCTGCATAAAGAGCCAGTATAAGATAAATAGGGAGTTTTTTGAGCTGTGAATCATGCAAAGCTGCTCTAGTGGAGTCCCCAAATAAAAATACAGAGCTAAAGTGAGCATAATAGGTTCCCTTTTGATACCTCACTTAACAGACTATAAGAGTACCACTCCTTCTATAAAGCTGTTTGGCTCCAGCATAGACCACGGATAACTGTATGCAGAGCACTCTTGACCTTAATTACATGTTTTACAGTATTAAAGTGCTATATAAAAACAGGCTCTCATTTATCAATAAAGACAAATAATATTGCTACATAACAGTAAGTGCCATCGTAATAAAATGTCAGCTATAAATGTTAAGGAAATAAATATAGAATGAAAACTAGAATATTTCAAAGAATTCAATTTATATATGTTTAGTTTTAGAGAGAGAACAACTGCACAATGAATCCATTAAATATAACTAGCAGATGATAGATAATGGAAATGTAATAAAGCAGCTCTGTGTGGCCAATACAATGAAACATTACTGCCTTCAAACTAAAAATACATTCAGAAAAATCATAACTGAATAGATAAATACATCAATTTTTGTAGGCGACTAGTATTTCTATCTATTCAAGCAGATCCTCCGGTAATTGGCAGCTAATAACAAATGGACAATATCCATTCTTCTAATATTTTGCCAGCATTATAGATATTTTTAAATAATACGCTGTACTAGATTCATGATTGTCTAGCGTGATAGCTTTAACCATAAACTGACCCCGCCAAAATAAAGTGCATCAGAACAGAATGGACACATAGGCCTTGTATGCAAAGCTGATAACAACCATAATACATCCATGCTTAAGGTTTCAGCTACATCTTATTAGCCCCCCATGGGCAGGATTAAAGAGCAGTTAGATTCTTCGTCTGTGGCCAAGCAAAGCTGATAAAAAAAAAAATAGAAACCTGATTAAATAAATAACATTTAAATATAAGATATGACCTAGATACAGGTAACAAAGTTTTGGCATTGAGGAAAACCCAAAATTCTTAGTTAGCATCAAAATTATAAACTCACTGTCAAATTCTCTCTGCTTCGAGGCACACATAATGCCCAATTTAATCTCACGTGGGCCGGATCATTAAAAAGATAGAAGGAAGGAAGGAAGGAAGGAAGGAAGGAAGGAAAGAAGGAAGAAAGGAAAATAAGACAGGAAGGAAGGAAAGAAGGAAGAAAAAGAAGACAGGAAGGAAGGAAGGAAGGAAAGGAGTAAGGAGGGAGGCAGAAAAGAAAGGAGTAAGGAGGGAGGGAGGATGGAAGACAGAAAGGAAGGAAGGAAGAAAAAGAAGACAGAAAGGAAGAAAGGGAGGAATAAGGAAAGTGGGCCGGATCAGACACCTCAGCGGGCCGGATCTGGCCCATGGGCCGCATGTTTAACATCCCTGCTTTACACTATAATTTTGGCTTGATGGCAATACAAATCTAGAAAGTGTGAAATGCTTGTCTAGACTATGCTTATACAATTCACCAGTTTGATGATAGTATTTATTTACCTCATAAATATACATAAACTGTAAAGATAGAAAAACACTTTACGTGCCAATCCCATCCTCGAAATGACAAAACACTCATAATGACAGAAAACCAAACTGTGCCAGTTGTCTATCATTCCCATAATACACCACTTAGCTACTTAACTGGTGTGTCCTCCTTTATTTTTTTATCCAGAGATGTGAGAAGAAATGAGCACTACTTTCTATCCTCAAAAGGCCTCGCTGCTTCCTCCCTCCCTCCCTCCCTCCCTCCGGCAGTGTATCACATTACTAATCAGATTATCTTCACTCTTCAAGGAACCCCGACTCCCCCCCCAAAAACTCCTCATTGAACAGGCGAGATAACACAGGTTGGCATTCTCTTCTTTTGTGCTAATGACAAGTACCTTTGCATTATATCAAGCTACTCAAAGGACTGAGAATCGCCTTGAATCCCTGTTATCCAATTCTGTTTCTCATTGTGTGTTTGTTATCTAGGCTTTCCTTTACCCTCCTGGTGTCCTCAAGAGGAGGGAGGAAGGGAGGAAGAAGGAAGGAAAGGAGGGAGGGAGAGAGGAAGGAAGGAGGGAGGGAGGGAGGGAGGAAGGAAGAAAGAAGGAAGGTAGGAGGGAGGGAGGAAAGAAGAAATGAGGGAGGGAGGGAGGGAGGGAGGGAGGGAGGGAGGGAGGGAGGGAGGGAGGAAGAAGGAAGGAAAAGAGGGAGGAAGGAAGGAGGGAAGGAAAGGAGGGAGGAAGGAGGGAGAAAGGAAAAGAGGAAGGAAGGAAGGAAGGAAGGAAAGAAAGAATGGAGGAATGAAGGAAGGAAGGACAGAGGAAAGAAGGAAGGTAATGGGGAGGAAAGAAGGAAGGGAAGAAGGAAAGAAGGAAGGAAGGAAGGAAGGAAGGAAGGAAGGAAGGAGGGAAGGAAAGAAGAAAGGGAGCAAGGAAGGAAGGAAAGAAGGAAGGAATGAAGGACGGAAAGAACGGAAGGAAAGGAAGGGAGGACGGAAGGAAGGAAGGAAGACAGGAAAGAAGGAAGGAACAATCAAAACAGACGGGGTCAATTTGACCCGGGAGGACGACAGGAAGATTAAGAAGACTCTGATTTGCACCTCATCCCTCCAAAATAAAAGTAATATAACTGTAATGACTTGTAGCTATATATCGATAAGGTCTTTTAATTTGTGTAACACCAAAATAATTTATGAAAACCTCATTATAACTTACTTTGAATTATCTCTTCTTCTTCTTCTTCTTCTTTGTTAAATCTCGTATCGATTTGCCATAAAACCAAACAAGACGTCCTTTAATTTATCATTCAAATCTTCCAATTTTAAGTATTGATTCTTCAACAACAATGCAAAGTAGATTAATGTTCGGGCAGTTATATAAAAATACCAAAATAAAATATCACCCTTTCGTCTGATGCTTTTTAATGAGTTTTTCTCAAGTATCTTATCTAACATTGTCTAAATAATAATTCACCTAATTCATTATTCAGATGTCCTTCAAAAGAAAACACATAAAGTATATTTCTGTTATGTGCCATGTTTATCTAAAAAGTAAAAAACCTATAAGGATTTAAAAAAGAAAAGAAACAAACAGAACCTCTACTGAATTGGGAGTAGCCTGTGTAGCTTGTAAAGGTCATATCATTAACAACAACAGAATCAGTCATTTGATGAAAGTATTTTGAAAGCCTTACATTTTGAACTATAAAAGTAAAAAAAAAAAAATAAAACAACCAAAATAACAAGAGTTCATCTCGAGTTTCTGCTCCTGGAGCTCTACCTAAAACCATGTAAACAATGTTGAAGTGTACTTTATCAAAAACTATGACCGCGTTCACATGAACACGAGAAACCAGATTGTGGGAAAATTGAGTCAAAGAAAATAAATAAATCAGTCAGCTGTGTCTTTGTACTCGGCTGGAGACGTCCAGTACACTGATTTTAAGCATAAATATACTAATTATGATGATGACTTTAAAATAGTCTTGGAGATTCTTTGATTGCGTTTACTTTATGCTTTTTTTTTTTTTTTGGTGGAAACTGATGACTGTACAATCAACAGCAGGGGTTAGAGATGTGATGCACAGGTTGAATATGTTTCTATTTATCTTTTTATGCTTCACTGGTTCTTTACTGGCTCAGGTATAAGGTACAGCAAGCTAAGGTAAGATAAATGAATTAACCTTCCTGTTGTCCTCAAGTCAAGGAAGGAAATGAGGAAGAAGGGAAGGAAAGGAGGGAAGGAGGGAGGGAGGAAGAAAAGGAGGGAGGAAGGAAGGAAGGAAGGAAGGAAGGAAGGAAGGAAGGAAAGGAGGGCAGGAGGGAGGAAGGAAGGAGGGAGGAAGGAATGAGGGAAGGAAGGAAGGAGGGAAGGAGGGAAGGAAGGAAGGACAGAAGGAAGGAAAGGAGGGAGGAAGGGAGGAAATGAAAGAAGGAAGGAAGGAGGAAGAGAGGAAATAAGAAATGAGGGAGGGAGGGAGGGAGGGAGGGAGGAAGGAAGGAAGAAGGAAGGAAAGGAGGAAGGAAGAAGGAAGCAAAGGGTAATATTTCAAATTTGTATTAATGGATAGCCCTTTGAGATGAACCATCTTGTTTTCAAGGGGGTCCAACATAAAACATATATTACAACACAATCACAATCACATACAGCATGCATAACCAACCAACCCACACATCATTCCTGTAAAGTACCCACAGTACCCACACAAACTAAACTATACCACAAAGCATAAAACATAATGCCAATCAGTAATATCAATAATAATTACAATAGTAATAATAATTGAAGTAATAAGAGTAGTAATACAAAGTCTTTTGTGTCATCCTCCCGTGTCTGTTTTGACTGTTCCTTCTTTCCTCCCTTCCTCCTCTTTTTCTACCTTCCTTCCTTCTGTCCTTCCTCCCTTTGTTCTTTCCTCTGTCCTTTCTCCCTTCCTCTTTTCCTTTCTCCCTGCCTCCTATCTTCCTTCCTCCTTCCTTCATTCCTTCCTTCCCTCCTTCCTTCTTCCTCCCTCCCTTCCTTCCTCCTTTCTTCATCCCTTCCTTCATTCCTTGCTCCCTCCTTTCCTTACTTCTTCCTTCCTTCCATCCTCCCTTCCGTTCCTTCCTTCTTTCCTTCCTTCCTTCTTCCTCCCTTCCTTCCTTGACTCGAGGATAACAGCAGGGGAATATGTTTCTATTTATCTTTTAATGCTTCACTGGTACGGCAAGCTAGGGTAAGATAAATGAATTAAAACATCCATTAAATAATAAAAATGGAGAGTACACAAACAATAATAATAATAATAATCATAAAACAAATTAAAATCACTGCTTCTCTTTCTATATTTCTATTTTAATTCTGAAGTCTTTTTCTTCTACCATTACTCTCTTTTCCTGTGGCTCACAAAGGCAGTATTTCTTTTTTTTTTCCAAAGCGATGTCAACCCTACCTTCACTGTTTGGGTCCTCAGGGGGCCATTAAACCAAATATCTTGTAATTAACTAAGTGGCTGGAGCTACTGCCCAGTGTTTTGCAGCAGCTCACCCATCTGTGACCATGCATCCATCCAATCTCTGTGTTGTTGCTAATGGAAAAATATCGATCCTTTTTTTTTTTTTTTTTTTCATATTCAGAGATTTAAAAAAAAAAAAAAAAAAAAGACACACGCATGAGGGACAGATAGAGCAGAGTCAATACTGTGCACATTTTCAGCTCTAGCCTTTGTGGTGCTTTGACAGATGGAGGTATTGATGTGATGTACGGTTTTAGTATATGAGCGGTTTTAGTATATGAAGTCTAGTCGAGCAGTCGACATTATGACAGATTACTGATGGGAAATAAAATGCATTTTTAATCAATTCCTGAACTTGTTGACAACTGAGTCCAACTCCACTGATAAAGACCGTGTGGTGCAGTTAAAAGCTCCAGAAAAAGGTCAAAATTGGACAACAAGCTAAAATGATTTTACGTTGATATGCAGCACTATATTTGATTCGTATCTTACTTTGAAATCATGAAACTTCACTCCATCATGACATTTTGTTTTGACTAAGCTCTAGCAAAGGAGATATGGCTGTGTTTGGAGGTGCAGACCGGTAGTAAGATATAAGATAAGATAAGATATTCCTTTATTAGTCCCACAATGGGGAAATTTGCATTATTACACCAGCAAGTGTAATAAGTATAACTCCCTACTTTCCTTGCTTCTTCCTTCCTCCCTCCTTTCCTTCCTTCCTTCTTCCTTCCTCCCTCCTTTCCTTCCTTCCTTCTTTCCTCCCTCCCTTCCTTCCTCCTTTCTTTCCTTCCTCCCTTCCTTCTTTGCTCTGTCCTTCCTTCCTCTTTTCCTTTTTTCCCTTTCTCCCTCCCTCCCTCCCTCCCTCCCTCCCTCCTTCTAAATAGAATATTATATGTATATTGCACAAGTACTTCACAGGAAGTAAGTAGTATATAAGAAAGGAATGGCCACAAAGAAACAGAAACAGCATTATATACTGTAGGTAAACAACAACAACAAAGGATCTTGGAGAGAAATCAGAATTAAGCATTAAATCATGAAGCAGTGTCTTGGTTGAAGATGCAAAAAACTTGATTAAAGCAGTACAAAATAAGTATGGACACTTGTTGTTGCCCAAGTTGGTAGAGTAGTATGTAAAAAATAGATATACATTATTTTATTTTGAAATTAAAATGGATTGAAGGAGTGAATAAACACAACCTCCTAAGACCTACAAGTGAGCATACAACAAAAAACAAAATTAAATAAGTTTTGCCTTTTCATTTAGTTTAAATTGTATATGATGCATGAAATAGAAATATATAGGAAAGAGTTTCACTAATTAAGATATTGTGTGTGTGTTCGTTTTTGCTCATTCTATAGTGAACTATGTAATTCATATTTAACAGTTCTGATAGGATAAAGGCAAAGAGAGTATTATCTCTCATAGTTTTAGGCTGCTGTATATTCTATTTAATAGCAGCTATATTTCTATTGAACATTGCATTTTCTCAAGGGTCAGCTGCTGCATTGATCAGGTCTCCTTATTCTGTGTAACTCTACTGCTCTTTGAAAAGGTTACACTCTTATTACAAATGTGACTGAGAAGAATACCAAAGCATGCAGGGAAACATATAGTGGCCACACTTGTGTCAAGGTCTGCAGGCCGGGGACAGCTGACTGCAAGTTTACAACTGATACTCAAGGTTAAATAGATTCTCATTCAATAAATAAAATGCCCACAAGCTCTGTGTTGTCCTCTGTGGAAAGGACATACAAAAAAAAAAGTCACCTTTTAACCTAAAATCTCATCAGGGATTCGTTTACTAAGATGTAACTGTCAAATATAATTATCTTCTAAACATCATATCTGTGTCAGACAGCTATTTATGGCACACGTTGCTCAAGAGCTTGATACTTGATCATCAATCTGGTAAAACCACTGAGTAAATGACAGCAGCAGTAGAGGACTTAACCCTCCTGTTGTCCCTCCTTCTTTCCTTCCCTCCCTTCCTTCCTCCCTCTCTCCTTCTCTCTTTCTCCCCCCCCCCCCACCTTTCTCGCTTCCTTCTTCCTTTCCTTTCCTCCCTTCCTTCCTCCCTCCTTCTTTCTTTATTTCCTTTCCTCCTTTGTGTCGTCCTCCTGGGTCTAATTGACCCCGTCTGTTTTGGCTGTTCCTTCCTTCCTTCATTCCTTCATTCCTTCTTCCTTCCTTCCTCCCTTCCTCCCTTCCTTCCTTCCCTTCCTTTTCAAGCTGTGTTTCCATGAATGGACATCTGGTCACATGCCCTTACATTAAAATGATGCAATTACAGATAATCAAAGACTCATCATCCTTTGTTTTCCAACATCCTTAATGTACAGTTGCTTCTACTCAACATAACTTCACTTGCCAAATGGATCGTGTCCAAGTTAACCTTCTGCCTGAAACTAATGGGTGACAATGACCCACTCAGCGTTGTGGTCTTGAAGCTTCTCTACCAGCCAGCCAGGAGCCGAGGGGGATTAAGAGCTCATTATATATCATGTTTGTCCGGCGTAGGGACTGAGGGTGAGACAGAGTCCAACTTTAATAGTGTACATTTAAGATTTTATGAGCCCAACCTCTGAGTTTACATAGACCGTTCAACTAGTGGACAAATAAGGAAGCAATCTTTACATTCAGCCTATCTGAAAAAAAGATCATGCATTCCTTGAGATGACACATGATCTGTACATAAACCACTTCCTGTTGAGCTTTTCTCAAAGGGATTCAAAAGCAGATTATTAATTGGATGAAGTCCAGTTCAAATAGTGAAACAAAGAGATGTGGCACTAAGAAAAAAAGAAAAGAAAAAAGCTCTGTGTTGCTTTTGTTTCTATGACAACGATATCTTGACAATTTCCATGACATATCACCACTCTATAACCGCCGCTGTATGATTGACTAGCATCGGGCTGTTGCCTTTTATTGTTTATGTTCACCACGAGCACCAACCGAAGCATGCTTCCCCTTCATAGTTGGTATGGATGAGTTTAATAATGCTGAAGCTCATTCTGACAAGCCGTAAAGCAGGGAGGATGCGGCTGTGTGACACGATCTGTCGGAGATATGATTGGCTGCCTGGAAAAGGAGTGAAAGTAAAAGTGACGACTGCAGTGCCTTTCTAAAAAAGTTAAGAGATTTTAGAAGAGGCCACACAAAGGGCTAGGGTTAGGGTTAGCGTTAGCATTAGCGTTAGCGTTAACAAGTCACTGGGTCTCAAGACAGCTGCAGATACTCTCTCCTTATTTGGAACAATTACAAAAAACTACAGTGGTGCTCAGATTTTAAAAAATGCCATATGGACACCAGCCCCAAAACAGTCTTTGATGGTGACTATGCTACACATGTCAAGCTGCTAATAACCGACATGCCACTCACTGTATGTCAGAAATTAGAAAATCATGGGGCAAAGCTAATTAGCCTGAGTCATGCTGTTCTCCAGTGTTCACCTACATGCCGTTTATACATGACACCAGCTGCATTTCTTTCTTCCACATCTTCCAATATAATATATATCTGTACAGCTGAATAAACTAACAGTAAATAAAAAATATATTGCAATAATAAAGTTTGTTTGCCGCTATCTACCTGACGTCAGCCCACAGAATGAGGTCTTATCCTAACCAGATTGTGTCTGACTCTCTTTCCATCTTGACTAACCATGCCGACAATAAATGAAACAGTTTATTATATCTATGCTGAAATGTGAGACAGATACTGCTGATAAGAACTTCACCAGAAAACTCCATAAAGTTGTCTAAATAGGATATGTTAGTCTTTAAGACCTCATGTTTTTTAAGAAAGCTATCTTATTTATTCAGCCTGTGAGAGTAGAGACATTTATCTGAAGGAAATTGTTCATCATATAGAGTATAATAACACATAAATTACACAGGAAGTGAACTAGGTAACTAAATGGAAGCTCAGCGAGAGAGTAGAGTAAAGAGAAAAACTGTATGGTTGGTTATTATTTTAATCTAACTTTAATTATTTCAAAGTTGTTCCAGCGGAGAGGCAGAAATTTGCTTCTAATGACATGTTTGCCTGTATAGTCGAGGCTGGCAATTCTCAGGGTAATTTACCGAATTGTGCCAATATTGAAATAATGCTGACAAGCGTGTCAACATATTCGCACTACGATAATGTTTACCATGTGTTTTCTTTGGGTGGAAAACTTTAGTAGCACTTGACAATACTGAGCCAACATAATGTAGTCAGGCCGGCTAGTTTTGAGCCAAAAAAGTCAGACCAGCACTGGATTGTTGTGCTAACTGGGGCAATGTTGAATTTTTGCCAGTTTAGGCCATAATTACATTGGCTTTTAGATAAATCCTGGACCACCTGGAGTCACAGACTGTATCAATATTAATGTAATAAAATATAGATTTTATCTGGTTTTTCATACCTCTTAGTCTGTATCTTATAGTGCTGCAATGTATAAATTCCCACCTCCCAAAGGATCAATAAAGTCTTATCTTGACATATATATTCCATCCCTTCAATTCATGTCATTGGTTTGAAGCTTAACTTTTATGGAGCTTTAAAAAAAAAACTTCAGCCAAAAAACTAATGGGTAATGTAGTAAAGAAGTGCAATTACAGCACTTCTCAGCATTTAAATGGATGTGCATTTTGTTCACACTGGAGGAAGGACAAGGTAAATGATATGTATAGCAATGCGGCAAATATCCGTGTCTATCTATCATATTTTCACAGCTGGGAAAGATCGGTTAAGATCATCAGAAGTTATTAAAGTTTATGCTTTATAATGAACATCAGGCATAGCATGGATGAAAAAGCCACTAAGGCAATAATCAAGTTGGAGATCTCTTCAGATAGACAGATAGATAGATTATTTTCTTGCTAAATGCAGTGAGGTAGAGTAGGAGTATAATAAAGAGTGGAAATTCACCGTGAGCAATGTTATCAGAGAAGCAAAAACACGGCACAGTTTGGTTGGAGATAGAAAGTATGAAGCTTCTGAGACTTTCTGTTAGACAGGTATGAGGTGCTGTAGAGAGTTATAGCTTTGGGCAGGAAAAGATTTCATGTATCGGTCTTTGTGACGGGGAGAAGCTGAATCACTCGACTTTCCGCCGCAGTGATATGGGAAAAAAAAGTTTCAGGACCTAAAATGACGTGATAGCTTTTGTTACAGATCCTGATTGAAAGCACTGAAATTTAAAATGTCAAGGTTTCTCTTCTAGCAGTGATTAGACACGGTTTTTAAGAAAGAAGAAAAAAGAAAAAGGGTACCGGATATCCACACAGAATTTGGAAATAGCCATAATCCAATGCTCATTTGAATGGTTACACATACACACACCAGGCTCGAAAACTGAAAGGATGGGCGGTGTGTGTGTGTGTGTGTGTGTGTGTGTGTGTGTGTGTGTGTGTGTGTGTGTGTGTGTGTGTGTGGCGTGTCTGTGTATGCTTGTGTGGATGGATGATGATCAGTGCAGTTTTGCTATCAAATCAGCAGCTATTGATTTACCTGACAGAGCAGATAAATAAAGCTGGCTATTCGAGGTGTGTGTGTATGTGTGTGTGTGTGTGTATGAGCCGAGAAAGTGTTTCACAGTAGCTTGAAGCTGCAGTGATCCACTAATGAGCTTGTGCTGCCTTGTTCCTCATTGATCCAGGCATTGGAGGACTCGCCGATGGCTTACGAGCCATATTCTCCCGTCCAGACGATGGTATTTATGCTAGTCCATTAAACCTACTAACACCCCAAAATGACCCCATATGGGAACATCTCAATTATTACATCATCAAGGCACTGGTTACGCTTTAATGTTATTTGCTTTACAATCACTCGCCCCCATCGCCACCTCCATCACAATACTCCTGATCCCTGTCATGCAATTACGGATACATCATAGTGTAAAGGTTCAATTTGCTGGCATTATATTAATCTGCATTCAAAATTAAATCTGACCAGAGCAGATGTCCTTCTGCTTAACAGAGCACCGTATTGCATTAAATTTGTGTTGTATGTCAGTCACAAACCACTGAGCAATGTGTAGCTGGGGCAGAAAACCCTGTTTGAGGACTTCTTTAATACATGGAGGGTCATGGGCACATTAACAATCATGTTATAACGACCTATAAAAATGGCATTACCTTGTGCATTTTCTCCTCTCGTAACGGTTCGAAAGGAATGATGCAAACTTGCTTTTCACTCCTCTCAGTGAAAGACTGCCCACACAAGCCAAATGACAGTATTTGCCCCTTTGTACATCTGTCTATGACAACCTATGCTTATGTTTACAAGGATCTGTAGTTAGTATGACTAATTCGACAAAAATTGAGACTTTAACAAAAAAGACTGCTGTTTGCATCTGGTCACCAACTGTCGATGTTGATTTTTTTAAACAATGATCCCAATCACTCCCTGACATTAACCGTGTAGGGCATGCGAGCCTGAAGCTAGAAACATTTGCAACAACAGCGGTATACTCAGATATGAATAATTCTGGTAACAGTCATGTTTCTCATTTTTCGATGGGACAAAGGAACTACTGCGGTGTTCAGTCTCTTAAGTATTCAAGCATCTGGCGGCAATTGCTAGCAACCACTGAGAAATCATCCTGTGAGCTTTTTAACATTTAGTGGTTTCATAGAGAGATATTATTTTCATCACCTTATGAATCACTTGTTTTTTTTTTTTACCTAACAGGCTCCAACAAACACACAATAACTTTTAAACCACAATTGCAGCAACCAGTGTAATATCCTTTCCATTAATAAATACACTGTGTAAAAAACCCATTGCATTGAACCCATCTCTCTTTGTCCCATCTTCCTATGATATCTTGTTTATTAGTGTGGATAAGGGGGGTGGGGGTTAAACTATGTTATGCACCCCCATGAAATAATATATTTGGCATCTGCTATACTTTACTTGGCTGCACTAGAAGAAAAACAAAAGCACATATGTTGAGTTAAATTCTCAGTATTCCTGTTATACTCCAGTTACTAAACTAGTCCCATATTGCAACTTGGTATTAAAATATCTAAAAGAAAAAAAAAAGAAGAAAAGAAGAAGAAGAAAGGTCCCTTAATTTAATCCATGTTTCAGTTTGATGTGTAGCTACAGAAGTGCTTAGTAGCTCTGCATTACCATGCATTAGGTACACACATGTTCACACAGACTCAAGGCTGCTTTCTGCAAGTAGCCTGCTGTAGCTCTTTGATCTACGCTGTGTTCAGGAAGCTTACACACAGTATGATCATGTTAAAGAGACCATCCATGATCCAAGCATAAACCACAGAGACACTCACTATCAAAAGCACAGTACAAAACTTGGCTTCACTTTACTGCAGGGACTCAAAGGACACTTAAAAGCACGAAAACAAAATATTCTTAATTTAGTTTTTTTTTATCTAAAGGTTTGTACCATAGACTGTATAAAAGAAATGGACGTAACATCCGTGATGTCACCCATTGGTTTGTGGACTGCTGCTCGGAAGCCAACACGGATTCTACTTATATGGGCATGAGGCGGAGTTGGGAGGTTGCTATGGTTGCGAGGGCTGGATCTTGAGGACATTGTCCAATCAACCTGTCAATCACGACGTAGCCACGCCCTAATGCATACCCTGCTTTATCATCAAATATAAAATCAGGGAGGCCAAAATGTCCCAAATGAACATCATACTGCATTGAAGAAGGCTTTAAACTAGCGATTGAGACCATAAACACATTTTGAAAACATTTACTGAGGTTAGAAATCAAGTGAGAAGTTGGTGAATTCTCCATTGACTTGTATAGAGACGGAAGTCCTTTTGACACCAAAACTGTCGCCCCCTGGTGGCCTTTTGATAGAATGCAGCTCTAAGTTACTTCCGTGTTGGCCTCATTTCAGAGGACCGGAGCTCCCCGCCTGGTTTGCAGACATGCTGAAACAGGCCTGCATGGCATTTTGCACTTTCATTTTAGGTTTGTAGCTTGTTCTCAAATTTTAATTTACTATATTAAGAATAGGCAGTCAACACCTCTCTCAAACACTGCAATAATCTGTTGTAATATTGATGCATTATTTAGTTGCTGTGCGAACACTTGGGTGCAAACAGGAGATGAGACAGACTGAGTCAACTATAATACAAACTTTGAAATGACATATGTGATTGTACCTTAGGGTTTGTGATATTTAAAATACACACACATACATACTGGGCTTGTCTGTGTTTACTGCAACTTGTTTTGTTTGTGTTGGTTAATATCGTCAGTTCAGAGACAAATTGCATGCTGATTGCTGGTAATCTGTTTACACATTACAAGTGTCCATGCCGTGTTCTTTCATCAAAGCTGAATAATTCATATTCAAGTTGTAATATTTAAGCCCTACTAGCTTATTTGCTCCTTTATCAGTGATGTTGCCACTCGCCAATATAAATCTATTTATATTATTTACGCTTGTCAATTTGAATTTACACTTTTAAAACATAACCGCAACAAATGCCCTCTGCTCAGCGAGGCCTTCAGACATAGTCCCTGTCGTTTTTAATGCCCTGTGCCAATCCCTTCTTCCTCCTAGACTTATTTCAAGGCTGGGGAAGCAGTAAATGTAAACTGACTTTGCTGTTATAGTTTCAGAAAACAATCTGGGAGAAGTGGGCTGTGTCACACTGCCATCAGTCTCTAAACCCACATGGTGTCATGTGGGAAGCCAGGTGAAGAATTGCATCTACTGTGCAGCCGAATTTCACACCTGTTGTACACCCTGAGGAAGGAAGCCATCAAGTGAAGTGCATAAAATATCTTTTTCCCTTAACCCTTATTCAAAAAATCTGTTGTGTCTTAGCCTGCATTTTGTATTTTTTAGATAGACAGTGTATTTATTCTCCTAAACCTGTCATGGTGTCAACTGATTTTTAGCGAAATTGACCCTATACCTAGCTAAGCAATATTTTGTAAAGTGAAGTATCAAAAAAAATAATCTTCAGATACTTGAGTACAGCATATTCAACTACGCTGGTTTTCTAGAAGCATCTAATCAAAATATTAAGTGCCAACTATTCCCCAATCGGAAAGATAGAGGTTGGTGATGGAAAACGTCTTAGCCAGTCATTATTGTAAATTGCTACCCTATTTCTGTTAACCCACCTGATTTTACCTGAGACACAAGCGGTTGTTAGACAGATATTATTTGAATATGCGCTGTTGCAGGACTAGTGGCGCTGCTTTCTGTAGGCGAGATGGACTGAAGGAAAAGCCAAAAAAAAATGAACAAGATTCTATGTTCCTTTCTTAAGCATCTCTTGACACCACAGATTTTATCTTGCGACTCCTTAGACATCCCAACCATCACAAGATCCCCTCTGCTTTACATAACTGGCATCACAATGTTGCTGACAGAAAGTTTTCCGACATAATAACAGCAGCTCAAGAGGTTTTAAAAGTACATTAACTCCACATTGGCTTTTATATTGCCTAGCCTCTCCATTACATACTGTTGAAGAGATGCTAATGGTCTGAGAACTAAATGTGAAATTCACTTCTTTTTTTTCTTCCTCCTCACAAATGTAGGAATAAAAGCTATTCATCCTTTGGTTAAGAGATGTTAGATGGCTGCAGTATAAAGCCAGACGTGAGCACACACCTGTGGAGACATGTTTTGGAGTTATTCTACCATAAAACATCAGTCATGATTAGTACAGTAGCATGTTATTTAAGCATATATCATTTATAATAAGATCTATGTTATCTGTCATGTCAGACTGGCCTTTTCTTTCTGAGCATGCGTCATTAATCATGACATCAGCTCTTAAAAGTTACTCCTACACTTTGCTTTATGTAAGAGAATTTATTTTTTTTAGACTTCAGTTGGCTCTTTAGATCATTTTTAAGTGTAGTTTGATAAGAACAGGCTTAGATATATGTGGTATATGTGGTTTGAACCCTGCTGGCTCAGTGTCACTGTCCTCTTTATGTAACATCCACACCAAACAGGCATCAGCATCAAAAGTGAATTTCTCCAAGCAACTGCTAATTGCTGGAGACATAACAAATTAAACCTATACAAAATAGATCTGTTTGGCAATGCTTTCTAGATAAGTGGCTCACTTAAAGATTACGAACCGAGCACAAACAATTTGGGATGCAAATTTATGCAAGACATCAAACTCCCCTGGTGTACTTTTTAGCAATTCAGTTTTTAGATCACAGACACATTTCTGCTTCGGGGCTGAAGAGAACAGGCTTCTGTTCTCTTTCCTTGACGTCTTCCTTTTCAAGAATTAATGATCCCAATCTATTTGGTGTGATGTGAATGTTATTGGGAGGGCTGAAGAATGATGCATTGTGGTGGTGATTCGGCGTGTCATCGGCGGTTTGGATGACAAGCCCCTGAGGTCAGCTGCTCCAATTAGACATCGGCCTCACCTTGCACACACAGACCCACTCGCACATTCGCATTCACAGATTGGTCTCAATAAATGTCAGCAACAACAGATCTGCTGGTTGCTATGATGAAACCTTCAGCAGCTGAGCACATTCTGTGAATAACAATATGGGCCGGAGCTGCTGCTGACTTCAGAGAATGACCAAGACCGACGGACCTTTTCCTCACTGCTAATGATTTAAAGTAATGACCGTGGGATTTCTACTCTTCCACCCAGACAGACTCGCATTTTGACAGGGTGTTTGCAGTTTGCAGTTAGGGGATGAGTTTTTTTTTGTCTGCCAAAAAGATGCTTCACTAGCTCCATGTGCTGCTGCATGGTGTTCGCCTTTATTTATAGTAATTTGAGTACCATGAAAAGGAAAATGTCATTATAGCTCATATGAATGTCTCAAAATGTAGGCTCCACATATCTTTGCATGGAACAGTTTGACTGATTTATCACAAATGTCCTTGCTAGATTTTGCTGCAGTATACATAGCACACATTAACATTTTCACAGAGACAATGAGCTGAGATTTTTCAAAATTCAAGAGGTATGTGCTTGAAGGATTACATAACTGTTAAGGTTACCAGCAGTCATGCAAGAGCTTGAAACACCTGTCAATCAAAGGATTCACAATGAAAACATTTCACCAAACTTACAATCAGTCTTAGAATTTTATTTGAATTCATTTTCTTTCCATCAAATCATTTCTGTTGGCTAGCAGTTAACGGCCACTTGAGAAACTTGCAGCTTAAGACACATTCTTAACCACTCAGCCACAGTAGTTGTTACCCTTTCATTATTTAGTAAGTCGGCTTAAAATCATGTTTAATAGATTGCGACAGGCTAAAAATGAAACATCAAAGCAATGTAGGGATGTAAAAAGCTCAGTGAATGTATAGAGTAGACAGTTAACTACAGCACTGTGTATTGGGGGCTGGCTGAGACTGGGGAGTTTACATTATTATAACCACTTTGATCTTTGCACATATGTACAATATTTGCATATTTCTATGGGAATTGTTGTCTGTTTTTATATGTGTTAGCCATGTGACTGACTGTAATGGACGTAACATCCGTGACGTCACCCATTGGTTTGTGGACTGCTGCTCGGAAGTCAATAGTTTCGAATCTGGGCAGCGCCATCTTGACAATTTCAGGTGCATGCTGGGAAAAATAAAAACACGGATTCTACTTATATGGGCATGAGGCGGGGCATGGGCGGAGCGGGGAGGTTGCGATAGGTTGCGAGGGCTGGATCTCGAGGACATTGGTCAATCAACCTGTCAATCAGGACGTAGCCACGCCCTAATGCATACCCTGCTTTATCGTCAAATATAAAATCAGGGAGGCCAAAATTTCACAAATGAACATCATACTGCATTGAAGAAGGCTTTAAACTAGCGATTGAGACCATAAACACATTTTGAAAACGTTTACTGAGGTTAGAAATCAAGTGAGAAGTTGGTGAATTCTCCATTGACTTGTATAGAGACGGTCGCCCCCTGGTGGCCTTTTGCTAGAATGCAGCTCTAAGTTACATCCACGTTGGCCTCATTACAGAGGACTGGAACTCCCCACCTGACTGGATACCTTAGTCTTGGCTCTTGTCATGTGTAATTTAATGCATATTGCTGCCATAACCATTTATCTTCCCTCTAGCGATTCATAAAGACATCTATCCACCCATTTATCTATCTATCCATCTACATATTTGAAAGGATTGGGGACTCTTAACTCGCCAATGATGATGTGATGATATGTAGCTCTAAGGTTACTAAGACGTCAATTGTGTTTGACAGGTTGAATTGTGCTTTAACAGACTGAAGGATTGCCTCCTCATGTTCTCACATCACTTTAACTCAATAACTAGGGCAATTTAGCAGTTAGTTTCCCATTGGGTAAAATGATTGTTGTTAAAGGCCAATTTAGTGAATTTGCCTACCTCTGTTTCTAATTTCAAGTCTGCATCACTTTCATTATAATCATGTAACCACCTGAAGGTCATGTTCAAGTCACAAATAGTATGACTGCAACTATGCCTTCTGCTCCTGATGATGATGGAGCAGTGCTCTAAAAGATACAGACGCTTTCCCACCACAACAAAACGAGGCATGGCAAACTAGCTGGAAAAAATGTTCCTGCGCCGCTCCCACTGTGCTTCCAACCAGCCTTTTCATTAATGTGAAGTATTGTCGCAGCCTGGCACCAAAACGCCTCTCTGATCCAAAACTCCCCCAGAGAGAGGAAACGAGGGGCAGGAGAAACGAAAGAGGAAGAGAGAAAGAGAGAGAGAGAGGGGGGAAACAGCAGAAGAAAGAACTGAACAAAGTCAGAGTTAAAGTATAGAGGAAGGAGGTAAGAACAAAGAGACAGACAGAGAGAGAAAACTGAGCAATAGGAGGGAAAGGAATGCAAGGCTAGATGATATACTGTAAAAAAAAAAAAAAGAAAAGGAGAATGGTGATAAAAGAAAGAAAAGCTGGCTCAAGCTCTCAGATGCAGCTTTCCCTGAAGAAGAAGAAGGATTTCAGAGTATCCAAATGTACTTTTTCTCTCCCCCCCCCCCCCCCCCCCCCTTATTCTTGTCAAGGTAGCTGAGGTATGTCGCTGAAACTCTACAATAAACCCATTGCATGAAGCATTTACATATGCAATTCATTTACAAAGGAAGTCTGTCAAAGGAAAGAAGAGGAAGGATGCAAATTAGAACATGTGATAGAAGGACAGAGTAGAAAATAACATGAAAGGTATGTTCTTTTTAGATGTTTTACCTAAGCAGCAACCAAGAAGTTGAACAGTAACTAATTATAATAATTGAATGCACCTTTTAATGTGTAATGCACGGTTATTACTGTACTGTAGATCCTGCCTACAAGAAAAAAAATGCTTGACTGACAGCAAAAAACAGAGCTTTTAATCAAGAATGGACCGACGACTGTCTGTCTTTGTTTGCTCGAGAACCTTTCCAGCAAACACACCCACTCAAATCCTCAAATCTGAACTGAAGGAACAGAAAATAAACGATCTCAAAAAGCCCAATATGATTGATCACCATGGATCCTAACACATTTCAGATTTTTTATATCCTGGCTGGAGCTCACATCTCTCACAGAACAAGAGAAAGTGCTTTCAGAATGGGAAATAAAACGGTGAAAGAAAAAGGAGGAAAAGGAGGTGTTAAAACTGCTCAGGTGTTAAGATGTGTTAAGATTGCTTATTATAGAATAGGTTGAGAATAGAGCTCAGACAATATATCAGCTGATATTGGCCTATCAGATATCAGATTTATTGGTATCAGTGTATACGCTGTCTGATATGTGCAGATATTTACTTTTTAAGGTTATATAAGAAGCATTTTATGTATATTACACCCTTTTTCTTAACCTTTGTGTCTGTTCCTTTCCTCCGTCCTCCCTTCCTTCCTCCCTCTTTTCCTTCCTTCTTCCCTCTTCCCTCCCTCCTTTCCTTCCTTCCTTCTTCCTCCCCTCCATCCTTTCCTCCCTCCTTTCCTTGCTTCTTCCTCCCCTCCATCCTTCCTTCCTTTGCTCCCTCCTTTCCTTCCTTCTTCCTCCCTTTCATCCATCCTTCCTTCACTCCTTCCTTCCTGTCTCCTTTCCTTCTTCACTCCTTTCCTCTCTCATTTCCTTGCTTCTTCCTCCCCTCCATCCTTCCTTCCTTCCTTCCTTCCTTCCTCCCTCCCTCCCTTTTCTAAAATTAAACTTTATTTTCAGATGCATATATTTTAAAAGCTCTCTGTTATGTATTGCATTATTAAAATTGAGCCCTTGTTTTACTTGAAATGAAAAAAGATGATTCATTTTGTTATTAAGAGTATTATTCACAATCCCTCCTGTTAAATAGCTGTGAAATATTATTGAATTATCAGTTTTTGACTACATTCAGGTAGCGGTACAACTACTAGGCAACTACATGAGCTGGGCCCTTTAGCTTGTTGATGGTTTCAGCTGTGAGGTCAGGAGCTGCATGTTTCACCATCACCACCCACCAACCACATCCATGTGTTTGTCTAGCAGCTGTGAGCTGAGAAATAAACGCTGTGAACCTGAGAGAAGCTGTCGAGTGGTCTCTTCAGTCTGCTGAGATTGAACCAGATAAAAAGGGGTTATATAAACACAGCAGGAGACCAATAAGTGGCAGAGAAGAAGAAAATGGCTTGGCTGTAAATAATAAATAATGAAAATACAACAAAAGAGTACACAATTTGAGCAGTTGCAATGCAGCATAAAAGATAAAATAAGATAATATGACTACATACCCATACAACTTTAAAATATGGTCAAAAATATAAATATAAACCCCCGTCCCTTTAAATGAAGTTTTAATATGAAGTAAATACATTTGTTAGGCTACATTGATACGTGCAATGCATTTTGATGAGACAGGTGTCTCGGTCTATGACTTTTACTTAAATTAGGTTTTTCTGTCCCCTTTAACTGACAAACACTGTGCAGGCTCAGTGTTGGCAAAAAATATACATGCGACTGCCAGGAAGAAGATAACCACTTGATTTGAATAACTGAACGCTGCTGAAGCTTCATTAGCTACAGCTGAACAAGGGCGAGCACCCGAAAACCAATCTTCAAAAACCTCCCCTCAGAAATCGACGGGTGAAGTCAGACAGACACAAACATCCAAAACTGTTAAATCCAAAAGGGATGTTAAAAGCAGCGTTAGGTTTTTTTCTCCCTTTTCTATCTGCAGGATAAGATGGAGACATGACAAGATGTAAAGTGACTCTGTGTAATGTTACAGTCAAAATCACTAAATTTGTGTTTACGTTTTGTTTGCTTGTTGAAGCTCTTTGTTCCCAGCGTCACCGATGGTGCATTAAATGTAGCGTTCCTTACAGCGTCTCCAGGTGAAACAGTTTGATCACATCTGCTTGGCAGGCATTAGCTAAGAAACATACAAAACTGTTTACTTTGGTTGAAAGGTTTGTGTTTAACCCTCCTGTTGTCTTAGAGTCAAGGAAGGAAAGGAGGGAGGGAGGGAGGAAGGAAAGTAGGGAGGAAGGAAGGATAGAAGGATGGAAGGGAGGGAGGGAGGGAGGGAGGAAGGAAGGAAGGAAGGAAGGGAGGAAGGGAGGAAGAAGTAAGGAAAGGAGGGAGGGAGGAAGGAAGGACAGGAGGAAGGGAGGAAAGAAAAAGATGAAGGAAGGACATAGGTAAGAAGGAAGGGGGAAGGTAGGGGGGAGGACAGAAAGAGAGAAAGAAGGAAGGAGGGAAGGAAGGACAGATGGAAGGAAGGAAGGAAGGAAGGAAGGAAGGAAGGACAGAGGAAAGAAGGTTGGGGGAAGGTAGGGGGAGGAAGGAAGGAAGGAAGGAAGGAAGGAATGAAGGAATGAAGGAACAGTAAAAACAGACGGGGTCAATTTGACCCGGGAGGATGACGAAATGAAAAGGCATTGCAGTGAAAATCTTCATTCTCCAGCACAACTGGATAACTCAGATAAATGTGAGCAAAATAAATCTGGATAACTTTACATCTTTGTGGTTTCTTTTTTTTTCAGGTTTGAACCACTGTTATGTTCCTAAGACGCCGCCTTGTCATGGTCAAACATTCCCCTGGGAATGATATGCTCATGCATATTTCTTTCTCAGGCAATCCATTACTGTTGCTGCAGAAAAATGTCAGAAGTGCTTGCTTAGGACAGGTAGGAGTTATTTGTGCACGCTGCTGTCAAACAACATCAAAGCGCTCACTGACCTTTAGAGAGCTCAAGAAGGATTTTTATCTGCATGCAAAATTCAACCTTGGAACAGGAATTCTTCAAAGTGTTTTGCGATGAGCTGTCTGACTATGTGGAAGCTATGAAAACAAAGCCTAAAAAGGAGATGGATATATAAACAAAGGCTGCAATCAATTTTTTTTTTTTTCCTATTAATATGTTCTGTTTATGAAATGCGAATTCATATCCACTGGGAGCGATTACTTCTGATACCTCACATGGGAAGCAATGATAAACACAATATTGCCTTTTCCGGCTTCATACTGTAAATCAGATACGATACTGTGTTCCCTGCAGAGCTTAATTTATTCTCGTTACCAAACCTAAAATCATTTACCAAATGCAATAAATCGCCTCATACAGTGAAGAGATCCCTTTAAAGTGGTGTCATCAATTTTTCAAGGACGCAAATCTCCTTTATCTGCTATACCTTTATTTTTTTTAAAGGCAGGGCAAAGGAAAGTCAGTTTGAGTTTAGCTTTTTGTTTATTTTGCATGAAATAAAAAAAGCTACCTGTCCATATATGTCATAAAATACTATAAAAAACATATGTTAAGAGCAATTTATCTTTATATACCTCCCTATAATCCCAATATAGCCAATAAACCTGCATTAAACTGATGAATACTCAATATGGGACAAACTCAGCCTACTATAGTCAGTGACTCTAGAGTGTGCACTGGGAAGGGGGTCACTCTATGAACAGTATGGGCAGCAGCAATGATTACAGCGATCAATTAACTGTTTCAACAAATGAATCCATCCCTGACTCACTTTCCATGCACATATAAAACACAGCGAGAATTTGAGCTTCAAAAAAAAAGAAAGAAAAAGTAAAATAAGATAAGTAACACAGGTAGAATAAACCTTAAGAATGCTCAACCAGCCTCCGAAAAAAAGTGATTTCAAAACCAATTTTAATCAAACTGACCCTCTAAAAGTTCAGGTGAAATGAAAATAAGTAAGGGAGAATAGCCTTGAGGTTTTGTTCTTGTGAGTTTGAGTCCCAGTCGGGCCAATCTCCAAAAATTTATGTCTGATAACTGTCAAAACTTTGCTGCTCTGGCCCTCTATATCACCCTTTTTAGATCCATTAAATATCAGACTATGGAAACAGTCTGCTGCTCTGCTGAACATCCAATTAATGAGATGCGCTCATTGTGTACAAGCGACATGTTTACATGATCAGTGATTGAATGATTCATTCCGGCCCCCCCACTCCCCCCGTCCCCCCATTCCCCCTCTCTGGTGTGCAACAGGGCAAAGATGGCTGATAATTCAATCCATCTGAACATCAGCCATGCCCTGCAGCCACACGACCAAAATGAAACGCTCTGTTCCTCTGTGAGCACCAAAGATGAACTCAAACAACCCGTTGCATGCGAGGTGAATGCACAGAACCTTTCTGATGGACTGATGTAAATCTACACAAGGATACGACGACCGCTGCTAAACATGCTGAAGGACTCTGGGGACTGACCTCTGAAATGAATCACCTTGAAATCTACTTAAGATGGTGCTTGAGGTTCAGGTGGGGATAGAAATGGTTCCTTCTCTAGGGAGCATGAATATGTTTGGGAGTAGTTGCTGACACTTCTTAAAACTTTTAATTATTAGTTTGAAGCAAAAAGACACTTCAGGTAAAAGATTTGGTGCAATGTTACCTCTTTTCCACTGAGCTGGAGCTGGTGCTGGTGCTGGTTCGGAGCCAGAGCCTGACTAAGCACCGGTTCTTTGCTTTTCCACCGCCAAAGCTCCAGCCCCGAGCCTCAGAACAGGAGCCAAAGCAAGCACCAACTCTTTGCTGGTCTAAAGCAAGAACCGATTATGTGAGCAGACTGGGGGAGGGGCTAACGTTTATTAGCCGGCTAGCTGGGTTAGCGTTTATCAGCCGGCTAGCAGGGCTAACGTTTATTAGCCTGCTAGCGGGGTTAGCGTTTATTAGCTGGCTAGCATGGCATTTACAGAGAGTTAAAGTAGTATTTTTATCATTTTTTTTGCCAGAGCTTTCTTCTTCTTCTTCGTCTTCGTTTCTGGCAGGCTAGATGCCTTGCGCCATTTTGCTGCCTCTCACTGGTGAATCATGGAAGTGCAGCTCGGTGGAAAAGGGGTATGTGTGAACTTCTTTCAGCCGTTCATTTCTCACTATCATCTTGTGTTATTTTTATACAACCACTAACACTCACCAAAAGAAAAATCATACTGTATATAGGCTGCAATATGGGCTTTAAATTCAGTTAATTTCCATCAACAACCAGTTTATGCTGGAAATCAGTGCCAACTACAATCTTACATAATAATGAGAGTATGACGGAGTGCTTTTTTGCAGTACCAGATAAACTGACCTAAGTTTTTCAATCCCAAAACTGATAAAAGTAGGAGTTTGGAGGGATTTCAGAGTGGTATTTTAACTGTGGTTATCTGGTCATACACCAACAAGATAGCATTGGCTTTTGACAGTAACATGAAATTGGCCCTGAGAATACAAGGTTTAAGGTTTACACAGGAAATTGTCTGGCAGAAGTGGTAAAGCTCTGATGTGTGTCATGGCAGCAATTGTGAGAATACATTTTTTCATAAAAAAGAGATATTAAGACTTAAACAGCATAATATTCTGGGATTTGTGTGCTTGTCTGACAGATGTCCCAGTCTATCACCGTCAGCCATGCGAGCCTCATATGTTTGCACATCCCATCTCAGCCCCATCAAAGCTTCCATCCCTTTGACTAAATTTGGATATTTCTGCTTTCAAAAACCTCCCTTCAGAAACCTATGGCTGACATCACAGACACTGCATACATGCTTTGATGTGAAAGGCAAATTTGGTTTATTTTAAGATTAATTAAGATCAAACATTCCCTGAAACCATCTAGCAGCTATTCAAGTTTGACCTAGCCCGAGGTATATATATATAAAAAAAGAGAAAAGGATAATAAAGCATTAAGAGTACAGTGCAGAAGGTGTTGGTTGTAGTGAGAGCACAAGTTGAAGCTTTTGCCTTTACAAGCTGTAAACGCATAAGAAATGTTCTTTTCACTGATGATTTCATTGTGCTTTGACCTTGTTAACCTCAGTCTCCAGTAAACCCAGCTTTGAAGCCCTGCTGCTCTTACGTCCCACTCAGAATAATGAAACAATTGGATTGGCAGAGGGAGAGTCAGAGGGAAGGAGGCCTCCTCATTAATAAGCCCTTTATTCATTCTTATTGCATTACAGACATCTTTTGTGCTGCTCTCTTTCTTCATTCTGTCGTCTAATGTATTCACCCGTAGCCTCTCACAGGTTAGAGGCTCTGGGTGGTGGGAGAGCTCCAGTCGGAAGATGGACTATAGATGACTGTATGGATTTTTGTGGAAACTGTGAAGGACATCATGAACTAGGGATCATGTGACTCCACATCATTAAAATGCACATGGCATAGAAGTATAATACGCAAATCTATTCACTGAGAATGTGGAACATTTAGTTCTCTGGTTCTTTTCTAATTCAGGTGGGATCACACAGACTGAAATGGAGACTGAAATGAACCCTGCATTTGAGAAGTGAACTGTGGTGCAGCTCACTGGGAGGTAGAGGAGAGGGTTTGATAATTATATTTCCAACACACGTGGATTAATATGACATTGCCGTCAAAGATTAAATAGGGATGGCAATGAAAGATTGATGGAAAAATGAAATACAAAAACATGTTGGTCTGCATCAAACTGTAGAAACGAACATGAAGTATCAGTGATTTCAAAAGTAAATATCTGAAAAGATGTTTTGAAGCCTTTGGGGGTTAAATCAATTCCAAGTAACATGTTGTCTTCTTCCTTTAATCTTTGTGTCGTCCTCCCGGGTCAAATTGACCCCGTCTGTTTTGACTGTTCCTTCTTTCCTTCCTTCCTTCTGTCTGTCCTTCTTCCCTCCTTCCTTCTCTCTTTAGTTTGTTTGTTCCTTCTTTCCTTCCTTCCTTCCTTTCTCCCTCCCTCCTTCCTTCTTTCCTCCCTCCCTTCCTTGACTCCTTCATCCCTTCCTCTTTTCCTTTCTCCCTCTGTCCTTCCTTCCTTCTTTCCTTTCCTCCCTCCCTCCCTTCCTTCCTCCCTCCCTCCTTCTTTCCTTCCTTCCTTCCTTCCCTCCTTCCTTCCTCCCTCCCTCCTTTCCTTCCTCCCTTGACTCGAGGACAACAGGAGGGTTAAATCAAAAGGAGAAATCAGCTAATACAATTCATTCCCAATCCATATGAAGTGAGGAAAGAACTACTCTCTCTTATTACCTCATTCCCCTGCTTTCCTCAGAAATAATAAAGTCACAAAAAATACAATGTTTGCTTGAGTCATTAATTGCATCCTACAGTTCAGCAGTTGCAACATAAGGTCACTGTTGGAGCACTAAGGCAAAAGAGATGTCCACAAATGTAAGTAGTAGTATGTTTAAAGTTCAGGCTTCATCGTTGCTGCACTTACGATGCAGGAAATGTGGAGTTGTAATTTGTGAAATGAAATATGACCCCGAGCATTTATCAAACTCTAAAATGATTACAGAAGGAAAAAAAATAGAAAAGTTTATTTCAAATGTCTACTGATGAACTGAAAGCACTTAAATCATTTAATCTCTATTCACTTGTGCATCTGCTGAAAGGAACATTTTGTCATACAACACTTTCCTTTTTGCTGATTGTGAAGGGCATCTAATTTTAATTTCAGCTGATCCCACGCCCTCCATTTCCTCTCTCGACACCGGAAGGGTTCTTGTAGTTTATATCACAATTGTATTACAAGAGACATGACTGAGGAGGAGGCAGAAAAGACAATCGGATGAAAAGAAAGCTAAATTGCTGGAGCTAAAAAATGCCACTTTGGTACAAGAGGCTAGAATCTGGTTGAACCTGGAATGAGACAAGCAATCAACTCTACCACCAAACCATAATGTCTTATTTACTGGCACAGTCATTTCCAAAACTGCTACCAAATGAAAACCTGAAACCTCTTCAGCACAGATTTTAACACTCAACTTTTAAAGTTAAGAGGAAACATCAACCCTGATTAGTGCTGGGCAGTATGACCAGAAATGTATATCGCGGTATTTTTCAAAATAAAAGCGGTTTCCCATTTTGTCTTTTCTCCCGGGAATCTCCCGTAATTTACAGCCCCTACTTTGTTTGTTAATAATGATAAGAAGAAGAGCACAATAACAAAGGTTTAATTTTGAAAGCTTAGACAGGAAGCTGCTGCAGCTCCGTTAGTTTGACAGAAGCTGAAACACACTGCGAAATGTTTTAACTGTAAATAAAAGTACAGTCATTTCCAAAACTGCTACCAAGTGAAACTTCTTCAGCACAGATTTTAACACTCAAGTTTTAAAGTTAAGAGGAAACGTCACCCTGATACTGGTGCTGGGCGGTATGACCAAAAATGTATATCACAGTATTTTTCAAAATAAAAGCGGTTTCACGGTATATGACGGTATTTATTTTCATGCATAATCAGCTGTTCACAACATCTTCTACTGGTTGTGAGAGGAACTACTAGGAACTAGGATGGACTATTTTACTGTCATGATGAGTCAATATTAGTAATATCAGAGCTGCCAACACTTCCTGTTTCTCCCGTATTTTAGACTCATCTCCCTCGGTTCTCTCCTGTTTTGTCTTTTCTCCCCTTGAATCTCCCATAATTTACAGCCCCAACTTTGTTTGTTAATAATAATAATAAGAAGGTTTTATTTTGAAAGCTTAGACAGGAAGCCACTGCAGCTCCATTAGTCTGACAGAAGCTGAAACACACAGTGAAATGTTTTAACTGTAAATAACCGGTATACCTCTCAGCACTAACCCTGATATTTCCATGATTCATCTGTGTGTAACTTTTAGGTCATGCCAGATTTAAAGCTAGCAGCCAAACTGTCTTCTACCTGGATGACTCCCAACAAGTGAAACACATGAATTCCTCCATTTAATACCCATCAAACATCATTCTGTTCCACTCCTTCCATTGTGACATGAATCTGGTATTAACTCATCCTCCTCCTCCTCCTCCTCCTCATCCTCATCCTCCTCTCATTACCAAATCTGTATTAGCTAGTCTTAAGGCTGCATTTCTATCTTGTCCTCTAAGTCTCTGTGGCTTTTTAGAACAGTTTGTCACAAAAGACACGGCTACAGACTGCTAATATTTGCAGTGAGTCCCCCCCCTCCTCCCCCATCCCCATCCTCATCCCATCCCCTCCACCCAGCCTTCTTGGACAGCTGTGAAATATATTCAGAGGAAGGAAGACAGAGGCAGAGAAAAAGAGAAAAAGCGAAGAGAGAGTCTACTTCTCATCCATGTCAAACAGAATCCAGCCTATTGTTTCTGCAAGAGCAAGAGGAGATGGGAAGAGAGAGATATTTGCATTTAACATGTCCTCTAACCTGCTCTCTCTGCTGTCCTCACCTTCTTTCTCATCTCTTCCAAGGCAGAGTTCACCTCTGTCACAAGCCGCTAGCAAGGCCTTCTCTTACATTACAGACGGCACACACTCAAATATTAACTTTTCTTCTTCTACTTCTTTTTTTGAAGGATGCCGTTTCCCTACTGAGGAGATTCATTAAGCCAGAACAGTATGTGATTATAGTTATGATAATTCTGAAATACTGAAGATTGTAAAATAATAGAACTGTGAGAAAAAAAAATATGGGATTCACATTTTGGGAGAATGTAGAGGGAGATGGAGATGGATATTGTAATGCAATACATTCCTGCTTGGCTACCCGGTCTGTGTTGCAATATTATTAAACCAACAGCGGCTTTGCCCTGCTTGAACCGTGAGTTGTTAGACTGGAGACAATGAATCCTCACTTGCCCTTTGCTAAAAGAAAACCTAGCGTGAATTTTAATCTAACCTTGTGAGAATTGAAAAAGGAGGACAAACAACTAGGTCATGCGAGGCTACATGTGCACTCAACTCTTGCATGCACCCATACACATCTCTTTCAATCTTGTTTTTTTCCCCCTATGTGCATTCATACTCTAGCTTTATTTCCTAAAAAACCCCCAAAAAACAACCTAATATTGGTAGGAAACATGAAAAAAACCCTAAGCTAACCCTCTCAATCTAAACATCCAGGTCCAAAAATGTTAATGACCCACCCAAGACATGACAGATTATTCAAAGGTGTCATTTGTAAACTAAAAATGTGAGGATGACATACTTTTAAATCCAATTATAGCTCCAACAGATTATAAAGAGGTGATGATGCAAGGATGAACATACATGACTGCCACCACAGACATACAGTACACACCTCTTTCAATCTTGTTTTTTCCCCCCCCATGTGCATTCTTACTCTAGCTTTATTTCCTAAAACCCCCCCAAAAAACAACCTAATACTGGTAGGAAACATGACTAACCCTAAGCTTACCCTCTCAATCTAAACATCCAAGTCCAAAAATTACCAAAAATGGTAATGACCCAAGAAATGACAGATGTGCTATTACTCAAAGCTGTCATTTTTAACCCTCCTGTTGTCCTCAGGTCAAGGAAGGGAGGAAAGAAGGAAGGAAGGAAAGGAGTAAGGAGGGAGGGAGGGAGGAAGGAAGTAAGGAGAGAAGGAAGGGAGGAAGGAGGGAAGGAAGGAAGGAAGGAAGGAAAGAGAGGAGAGGAGTAAGTAAAGGAGGAGGAAGGAAAGGAGGAAGGACAGCAGGGAGGAAGGAAGGAAAGGCTTAAGGAGGAAGGAAAGCAGGGTGGAAGGAAGGGAGCAGGGAGGGAGGAAAGGAGGAAGGAAGGAAGGAATGAAGGGAGGGAGGAAGGATGGAAGGAAGGAAGGAAGGAAGGAACAGTCAAAAGAGACGGGGTCAATTTGACCCGGGAGGACGACAGGAGGGTTAAACTGAAAATGTGAGGATGACATACTTTTAAATCCAATTTTAGCTCCAACAGATTATATAGAAGCGATGACGCAATGGATGAACACACACATGACTGCCGCCACAGAGTAAACAGGCTCGTAATGCAGCAACCAAAGCTAGCCGAGGGAACCATGCAGCCAATGCTAATCAGAACAAAATAATAAAAACACCTGCTATCCACTTTCACAGTCAAATAGTGTCATATTACAGAAGTTGAGATGTGGAGAAGGAAAAAAAACCCAACAACAACACACAATAAAAAAAAAGAGTAGAAGATAGATTTCTACTATCTGCTTAAAATGATATAGGGGAAGCTGAACTAGGACTCCTTTGAACATCACACATTCCCACAGAGCCAGCAGGACAGTGTGACAGAACAGTGAGCTTGTAAGGCAGAGCCCATCACTGAACCCAGTGTGAAATACTTCTCTCTGAACTTGTGTGAAGAGGTTTACAGACAGATGTGAAAACAAAGACAATAAACTTTTTCTTCAGTCCTTAATATTCCCTCAACTCACCAAACTGCCTGTATGGTATGTTACACAGACTTTGTGGTTTTCTAGGACATCTTGGAGCAATCAGTGCTGAGGTGCAGCAATGTGGGTTATGTAGTATTCTGGCTTTTTTTTTTTTTTTTTTTTTTTTACCCTTTTATGTGTAAAAGTTTGCCAGTCAAGCTCTCAGAGAAGCTGCAGACACTTACTAATGCATTCTTACAACACAAATCTTCAGGGTTTAATAGATAAATTCTCTTACCTTGATACGACAGTTGAGGAAAAAACCATTTGGGATCACCACATGGGAGAGAAGAGAGAGAGAAATGTATATTAGTGAATTACAATCTTTACATATGCCATAGATAAAACAGCCACAGAGGGGTTTTTTTATCAGAGTGACTCAGGTTGAAGTCACAAGTGTTGGTGAGTGATTCATTCAGGCCAACTTCATCCCTAGCGAAGAAACAAACACTTGACTTTGATGTTGAATTGTGGATGCTGAGTGGTTTTGTAGCAGAGAAGGAGAAGTCCATGAAATGATTTGGTTTGTGAGCAAAATATAAGGACATAGTTGTAAAAGAGGTGAGTATAAAGCTTAATTTCTGTGCGGTAGTCCAAATAAATGCATGTGTCAAGGCGGTAGCTACTAATTACCCTGATTATTTATTCATTTGTCATAAATTTTCTCAATAATTGGTTACTCTGTGGTCTATAAAATGTCAGATATCAGAGATGTCAGAGAAAATAGTGACAGATGTCAATCACTGTACCCAAAAGCCTAAGATGCAACCAGGCGGGGAGTTCAGGTCCTCTGAAATGAGGCCAACGCAGAAGTAACTTAGAACTGCATTCTATCAAAAGGCCACCAGGGGGCGACCGTCTCTATACAAGTCAATGGAGAATTCACCAACTTCTCACTTGATTTCTAACCTCAGTAAACGGTTTCAAAATGTGTTTATGGTCTCAATCGCTAGTTTAAAGCCTTCTTCAATGCAGTATGATGTTCATTTGGGACATTTTGGCCTCCCTGATTTTATATTTGACGATAAAGCAGGGGATGCATTATGGGGGCGTGGCTACGTCGTGACTCACAGATTGATTGCCCAATGTCCTCCAGATCCAGCCCTCGCAACCATAGCAACCTCCCTGCTCCACCCATGGCTCCGCCTCATGCCCATATAAGTAGAATCCGTGTTTTTATTTTTCCCAGCACCTGAAATTTTCAAGATGGCGCTGCCCAGATTCGAAACTATTAGCTTCCGAGCAGCAGTCCACAAACCAATGGGTGACGTCATGTTGTTACGTCCATTTCTTTTATACAGTCTATGGATGTAACCTAAAATGTCTTACTTTGTGTTGCTCAACAGAAAATATCCTATTTCCTATCTTGAAGACATTCTTGGATATTCAAGAACATATTAACATGTACAAAACTGGAACCAGATCATTTTTGTTGTTTTCACTGTAGCTCTAAATGTGTCAATGATTTCAGTGTAGTAGTTTCTAAATGTGCATATAAATACCTTTGATACATTTGAACAGGATATGCAACATTAGCCCAATAATGGCCTGAAATGATGTAGGGTGTCTGCATGAACTCCATCGACTCCAGCACAACAATTTGTCATTTTATCCTATATAATGTTTCACAGAGGGAGACAACTATAGTGTCTAACACAACTCACCAGCCTCTGACAGAAAGACTGATGAATACAAGTCTATTTTTTTATTTTTTTATTTTTCTTCTCTCATGTAGTTCGATGTTTACAACACACACTATGACACATTAGCATTATTTCTTGCCTCTCAGACATGACCTATTGGCCTTAATTTTGAAGCATTGTGTTCGGCTAATCTCACATTGAGTACAGTACAACCCCCCAACCATACTGTATAGTCTGCAGTATAATAAAGGAACAGGCTTGGGGGGAGTAGCTCAATCTGAATGCATAATAATTAGGGTAAAAAAAGGGGTAACTGTATCCTGTTTCTGTTACAGTTACAGAATAAAAGACGTGATCAGATTAAAACTATGTTTATTAAATAGAGGGATTATTATTAGCGGGATTACAATTTGCCAACTGTTGACGGTTTATCGACCGTGGATGGCTGGCATGAGAATCTGTGCTTGCTTGCAGCCATGTCTCTCTGCTCTGTCACCATGAAAGCTGCAGCGTGCGGTTGGCACGCCCACAATGCCTGCAGGGAGTGGAAGCAGAAACGCTGCACGCACGCACACACACACACACACACACTGCTGCCCCGCTGTCGCACCCATACTAACTTAAATAATAGTAGCAGCATGAGAAGAAGCGCTCCGTTGTTGTTGTTGTTGTTGCTGCATTGGGTTCAGTTTGTCATTTGCTAAGCGATAAAGTAAATACATCTCTGACTCACACACAGTTGCTCCAGGCCTACGTTTAAACTCCTTTTATTGATCGCTCTGTTGTCTTAAAGCATTAAGTAAAACTTATTATATTGATATTTATGTGCTCTTGACTTCATTTGCATATTTGGTGTTGAAATAATCCAAAAGAAATGGAAAGTAATCAAGTTATATTGTGATACTTTACTAATTACATTAACCCTCCTGTTGTCAAGGAAGGACGGGAGGAAGGAAGAAGGAAGAAGAGAAGGGAGGAAGGAAGGAGAGAAGGAAGAAAGGAAGGAAAGAAAGGAGGAAGGAAGGATGGAGGAAGGACGGTAGGAGGGAGGGAGGAAAGGAAGGAAAGAAGGAAGGAAGGAAGGTAGGAGGGAGGGAGGAAAGAGGGAAGGTAGGAGGGAGGGAGAAAGGAAGGGAGTAAAGAAGGACAGAGGAAAGAAGGGAGAGAAGAAGGTAGGGGGGAGGGAAGAAAGAGAGATGGAGGGAGGGAGGGAGGAAAGAAAGGAAGGAAAGAAGGACAGAAGGAATATAGGAATATAGTTTCTTCTCAAAGTATATAAACCTTCCACAAGCTTCAGTTCTACCCATCCACTTCTACAAATGGTGTTTTTCAACTAACTCAACAAATCCATCCTTCATCCATCATGCTCTGAACAGGAAGTTAAAGAGTCTGTATCTCCTGGTGCACGTTGCCTGTTTAAGGGTTTTAACCTTCCTGTCGTCCTCCCGGGTCAAATTGACCCCGTCTGTTTTGACCGTTCCTCCCTTCCTTCTTTCCTTCCTTCAGTCTGTCCGTCCTCCCTCCTTCCTTCCTTCTTTCTTTCCTCTGTCATTTTCTTCCTTCCTTCCTCCCTCCCTCCCTTCCTTCGGTCTGTCCTTCTTCCCTCCTTCCTTCCCTTCTTTCTTTCCTCTGTCCTTCCTTCCTTCCTTCCTTCCTCCCTCCTTTCCTTCCTTCTTCCTCCCTTCCATTCATCCTTCTTCCTCCCTTCCTTCCTCGACTTGAGGACAACAGGAGGGTTAAACAGGTAATTAGTAATTGCTTTGGATAACATTATAAAAATAATCCTTCTAACCATGCTATATCTAAAAATATATAAAGAAAAAACCACAAGACAAGACCAACATAAAAAATGGGGGGGGGGGGGCCTCTGCAGAACTTAGATGGAGAGCTTTTGGTTTCATGAACTGCAACGCTGCACTGTTTTGTTTAACGGCCACTGATTTCCTTTAGCCTTTGGGTGCCACGCTGGCCTGAATCATTCATCACTATTAAGCAAGGCGTCTATCTATCTGATGGCTCACACACACAGCACCACACACACACACACACACACACACACACAGACAGTCAAACGTTCCTTCACCTTAATAAACAAAATGAAAAGACCACACCGGTAATGTTCCACAGTTTAGGTCATTAACTGCAAATCACAGGTTTTTTTTTTTTTTTTTTTTTAGATTTTTTTACCTTCCAGGCAACTTTAAAAGGGTTTGGTTTATTCCAGCTATGAAAAACCAACGTGCAGAGACTTTAAACTTATTATCCTCATTGTTACAAGGTACCGCATTCATCATGTGGTAAAGCAGCTGTGAGCAGGGACCATTTTTTAAAATCTCTTCAAGTCTTCAAGTCGGCGCGTTTAAAAGAAAACTCCAGCAC
Organism: Scomber colias; assembly: GCA_021039105.1. Lineage (NCBI taxonomy): Eukaryota > Metazoa > Chordata > Actinopteri > Scombriformes > Scombridae > Scomber > Scomber colias. The sequence continues at coordinate 92,068 of JAJDFG010000539.1, read as the reverse complement.
CTGAGAGCAACCAATCCAATCTTTTTAGTGAAAGGAAAGAAAAAAAATCACCCTCCTGTCGTCCTCCCGGGTCAAATTGACCCCGTCTCTTTTGACTGTTCCTTCTTTCTTCCCCTCCTCCCCTCTTTCTTTGCTCCCTCCTCCTTCCATCCTTCCTCCTTTCCTTCCTCCCTTCCTCTCTCCCTCCTTACTCCTTTTTTCCTTCCTTCCTTCCTTCTCTCCTTACTTCCGTCCTCTTTTCCTCATTAATCCTTTCCTTCCTTCCTTCCTTCCCTCCTTACTCCTTTCCTCCCTCCCTCCTTAGTCCTTTCCTTCCTTCCTTCCTTCCATCCTCCTTTCCTTCGTCCTCTCCTAAATTCCTTCCTCTTTTCATCCTTTCCTTCCTTCCTTCCTTCTTTCCTCCCTCCCTCCTTACTCCTTTCCTTCCTTCCTTCCTTCTTTCCTCCCTTCCTTCCTCCCTTCCTTCCTTCTCTCCTTACTTCCGTCCTCTTGTCCTCCTTAATCTTTTCCTTCCTTCCTCCCTTCCTTCCTTCTGTCCTTCCTTGACCTGAGGACAACAGGAGGATTAATGTAATTGTATTTGTGGATTCAATTTTCTAAAAGTCATAGCTCAAGTATTTAACACTCTCCAGCTGCTGTCGCTGAAACTGAAGCCTAAATAGTTATTTGCAATTTATAGCTATAAAAATTAAAAATATGAATAAATAAATCAAGTTACTGTGTGGCATTGTTTTATTGTGAAATTAATAAAAACCAATGCTTTACTTGGGAAATCTATCCAAATAAACTAATTAAGAGAAATAACCAGCAGGAATGTAAACTATGGAGGATTGAAAAATTCTTCCAAAAAATTGAACAATGAAGCTTTATCAATATAAAAGATTACTTTCCCCTGCAGTTGAAATACATTCAAACCACTATGGCACCAACAACAAAGCAATTGTAAAAGCAGCATTTCATCAATAAATCCTCAAAGCAATTTGCATTTGTCAGCCTCGCTTCTTCCATCCATCCTTGACAGTTTGTGCTTTTTATAGGGTCACCATAAATCAGAAGGGCCTGGTTAGTGAAAAGGAGGGACGTAATATGCAAATGAGCCCTTCTGGACTCCTAGTGCACAATGGTAGGTTGGAAGGGGGGGTTGGTTAGAGTCAGAGGTGATGATGGGTGGTCAGACCGAGTAATATACTAATGTTATCATGTCAAACTGCCACGAGGAGAATGAAGATGTTTCTCTTCCGAAAATACAAATCACCAAGCTCCAGTTTTTTTTTTAGATACTGTATTGATTTATGTTATATAACCAGACAGACATAGGGCACTCACTATCGATCATGACAGACAACTGAGAGGCATCTTAAGTTTACAACAATAATAATGGAGCCTACAAAGCAATTTCAAAAATACAGCGGAGGATTAAAGCTGAAGATATGTGCAATCCTTTTTACAAAACAAGGTTATAAAAAAGTGCTACGGAATGAAAAAGAACAAATCCAGTAAAACAATAATCAGCTGTAATAAAAGAGAGGACTTTCTAATGCTGACTGTGCTTAGGCTGCTCAGTGAAAGGGAATTAACATTATTTGCCGGGATTATCATCGTAACAATGAAAATATACATAAAAAATGATGATTCAATAGGCTTTATAGTCTTTTTCACAGTTCAGTGGCCATGAGTATTCTTTCTGTGTTGTATAAAAAACCAAACAGGAAGTGGAGTACCAGATTCACAGTATTGACTTGTAGATAATAGTGAGTACAATAGTGTGAATTGTGGGTGACATGTGTGTGACAAGACTAACAGTTTTAAACCCAGTTACCAGCTCATAACCCTTCAATAATGTGTAATAAAAAAACAGGCCATGACTTCATTAAAATCAACAGGGTTTATCACCTAAAAGGCATGGAAGCAAAGTCTGCCTTTTAAATTGTTAGACATCATGTGTGAAGGTGGAAAGTGGAAATTGAGACCGGTGCAAGAGAAACGTTCAAAACAAACCAAAAAAAAAAAAGAAAAGGTTTATCCTCTGTACTTGGTTCTATATTTCTATATTTCACACATGTAGAGATTTTAACCCTCCTGTCGTTCTCCCGGGTCTAATTGACCCCATCTGTCTTTTGACTGTTCCTTCTTTCCTTCCTTCCTCTTTCCTTAATTTTTCCTTCATTCTTCCCCTCCTTCCCCCTTTGTTTGTTCCCTCTTCCTTCCATACTTCTTTCCTCACTTCCTTCCTTCCTTCCTTACATATCCTTCCTTCCTTCCTCCTTACTACTTTCCTTCCTCTCTCCCTCCCTCCCTCCCTCCCCTCTTACTACTTTCCTTCCTCCCTCCCTTCCTTCATTCATTCTTCCTTTCCTCCCTCCCTTCCTTCCTTCATTCATTCTTCCTTTACTCCCTCCCTCTTCACTCCTTTCCTTCCTTCCTTTCCTCCCTCTCTCTTTACTCCTTTCCTTCCTTCCTTCCTTCCTTCCTTCCTTCCTTCCTTCCTCCTGTCCTTCCTCCCTCCCTTCCTTCCTTTCCTCCCTCCCTCTTTACTCCTTTCCTCCCTCCCTCTTTACTCCTTTCCTTCCTTCTTTCCTTCCTTGACCTGAGGACAACAGGAGGGTTAAGAGTAGGTGAAGGACTCTCAAAAGGAAATACTTTCTTTCTAAAATACCTTATTATCATTTACCAACATATTGAACAAAGGAGTACAAGATTAAACATCAATGCTACAACAATAGGATGTATCCTCTGTGGACAGTTAATATTTATAGCTAATTAATTGTAGATTCATTGTAGAACAAACTCACTTAGCCGTCCTGCCAGACCACTAACAGAACAAAAAGAAACGATTTCAGATTGAAATGAGGACAAACAAATGCTTACACAGGTAAAAAAATAATTAAAACATATCATGAGTCTACTGCTTTCCCTCTAAAACAGAAGCTTGAAAAACAAGAGTGCAATCACACAGTTAATTAGACTTAAACCAAACTTATCCTCAAAAGGAAGGCACAGGAACAAAAACAAGTCGTACTAGGTTTGATGCCGGTACCGCACGAAGCTCTCATGCTAAGCAAAGTTGTCTTTATTCAGGTTGGATCTAAGGTTATCTCCTTCATCTGTTGTTTTTGCTCTGAGGAATGCACGGGCCCAAACCATTTAATATCCTCTGAATGTACTGAGTGTTGCAAATATTATGGTAAATGATGGTCACTTTGAAGTCTGCTATTGATTTTGCCTAATATCTCATGTGAATGTCAGAGGGGGTTGAAGGGATTGTGGTGTTGTATGAAGTGTTCAGTGGCAGACACACACACACACACACACACACACACACACACACACTCTCTCTCTCTCTCTCTCTCTCTCTCTCTCACACACACACACACACATATATCCGTGTAGCAGTCTTGAGGGCTGGCTCTGCTCTGTGTGGTCGGTTTTTTGGAGGGAAACACTCCCCTGTGGATTTTTGGACTTAGATTAGGAATGTGCTGCAAGGTAGCAGGGTTCAATGGTTCAATTGCTGCCTTTAAACATCAAAGTTTACCCTGGTGTTCAGATTTAAATACTTAAAGATATAAACCTGCACATACTGGCCAAGTATGGAACAGATTTGAGGGCTGTCTGGTTGTACAACGTATGAAAACAACTGTTTGACTATAAGCACAACATGGTGTAATTCCTTCTTCAGTATGGAATATACAAATAAGCTGGTAGGAAATGGTAATGTAATAAAAGATTGGTAATGTATGAAATAAGAAATAACTAGGTAAAGTGTTGAGATCTGGAAGACATGAATGAATGAATGAATGAATAATTAAAAGGCAAATAAAAAATTCTCTACTATTTCAGCAGTATAGTATAGTACAGGGGAGTCAAACTCATTTTCACATACAGACCAATTTGATCTCATGTGGGCCGGATCATTAAAAAGATGGAGGGAAAGAAGGAAGAAAGGAAGGAAATAAGAAGGGAAGGAATGAAGGAAAGGCCGACAGACAAAAGGAAAGAGGAAAGAAAGGTAGGAAGGACAGACAGAAGGAAGGAAGGACAGAAGGAAGGACAGATGGAAGGAAGGAAAACAGGAAGGTAGGAAGGACAGTTGGCAGGGAAGAAAGAAGGAAGGACAGATGGAAGAAATGGAGGAAGGAAGGAAGGAAGGAAGGAAGGAAGGAAGGAAGGAAGGAAGGAAGGAAGGAAGGAAGGAAGGAAGGAAGGAAGGAAGGAGGAAGGAAGGAAGGAAGGAAGGAAGAACAGATGGAAGGAAGAAAGGAATGAAGGAAGGAATGAGAAAAAGGAAGGTAGGACAGAAGGAAGAAAGGGAGGGAGGAAGGACAGATGGAAGGAATGGAAAAAAGGAAGGACAGATGGAAGGAAGGACAGAAAGAAGAAAGGAAGGAAGGAAAAGAACACAGAAAGGAAAGTGGGCCAGATTGCACCCCTCGGCGGGCCGGTTCTGGCCCACGGGCCGCATGTTTGACACCCCTGGTCTAGTAGAAAAACATCTCTTATTAATTGTATTTTGATTCAGTGAAGGATGTGAACACCTGTATCTGGTGTTTCTCAATAAGTACAAAACTGTGCAAATCCCCCACATGATTAGGAGATTATGAGTCTGTCTTTAGCTGATCTACGTTAAGTCAAAATGTCAGCAGATGTATTGCAGGAGAAAACCATTAGGTGCACCTGTTTGTTTAATGACATCATCAATGCGTGGCAGCAGCCGATTGATAACTTCATCACAATGTATCACATTATATTCCCCTATTGATTTCTTTGTTCCATCCCTGTACATTAGTACAATTACGTCATCCATCATAGCAATAGATTATCTAGCACATGGCTGGAGAGCACACACAAGAAATCTGAAACTAATGCAAGGGGGAAAAAAACAAGCCTGTAAATCTGAGAACTAACACTGATCTGGTTTGTAGTATATTTATTTCAATTTACTAATTTGTTGAGTCCAGGTAGCACTGTACTGCAAAATAAAAAAACAGCCTGTTCCCGCACTGTAGTTGGCAATTCAGTCATGCAGCCTCATCAGTCATGTGCTCTCCTGTGCCAACTTAATCACCCATTAACCAGGGAGAAGTGAACTGTGGACAAACAGCATCAATTCCACAGAGTGGACAAAATGAATCCCAACATCATGACTTACCCATCCAGAACCACCTTGTCAGAAGAGATGGATCAACTACATCTCAGAGACAATTTGACATGTTGATGGCTATGTTGTTGCTCAGCATTTTGAAATATTGCAATGCAGTTTTTTTTTTAGTTTTTTTATTCGCCTGCTGCCCTTTCCAGTGCACATTTGTAAACCCTCAGGGGAAGCAAGCTAATCCTCGCCTCCCCCCCTGAGGGAGGAAAGGATGTTAATAAGAGTCTCGTGGTTGGCCAAGTGTAAGTGTTGTGATGGATAACATGGCCTCTCCTAATATTACTATCCACAAGTACAGCTGTTTTATAGTCAACAGTTAGGCTACATTAGAGAAGCCTGCAGCAGTACTACTGATTGGGATGCCATAAACCAACCTGTATTTGCATATATTAACATCTGGTATGTGTGGAGACTCAGTTCTCTGCTCATGGGATGTGACAAATAGAAATTTACAGGTAGGTAAACTAATGCCAGCACCTCCCTCCCTGCTTTCAGATAGACTAAATGCCTCTCATACCTATGTCTGCCCTGGATGAACAAACCTTTGCTTCAGTCATCTGTTTCTGGGTAAGGCAGCAAATTGAGTGTTTATGTGTATTTTTTTTCCCTCTCTAACATTTAGATGGCTAAGGGCTGAGTCATAAAGGGAGTTTGTAACGGTGAACTTTTGAACTGAAATAAATTAATTCCAATGCAATCGCTCACAGAGACGAAGTAAATCTGTGGAGTGCGTCTGAGTTAAGATCAACTTTGGTGAACTTTGCAGACCTGAAAAACTACAACATGTAAAGAAGTGAAAAGTGAAATGAAACTAAATACAGGAAGGGAAGTCCAGGGTCATTGTCCCCATAAAGCAAATGTTAGTGATTTTAATGTGCTAATGAAGTTTTTCGGAATAGTTTGAGATTTAAATGCAAAAGCGTGAGAATCCTGCCTTGAAAATGTAACTTAAGTATTATAATTCAAATATACTTAAAGTACAAAAAGTAAAAGTACTCATTATGCAGAATGGCCCATTTCAGAATAATATATATTATTTTATTGTAATTATTAATATAAATATTTTACTTGATTAATGTGTTTATTGATGTCCTCATTGTTTTAATGTTGTTGTAATGCTTATTATATATACATACATTAACTTAAAACACTGCTGGGTAGCTTGTGGATTTCCCTCTGGTGACCAACAAAGCTTTATTGATATAATAATAATATCAGACATTATTTATCGATTATATTTTGTATCGTTAGTCTGAATCTGAAAAGTGACTAAAAGTCACTAAAGCAGTAAAAGCATAAATGAGCAGAAAATAAAAATACTCAAGTTAAGTACCTCTTATAAGTAAAGTAGCTACATGAGTTAATGTACTTAGTTACTTTCCACCACTGGTAGCTGAGTTGATAAAAGCTATGAAGTTAGCTAATGCTAGCTAGCGTGGCTAATATCACAAAGAGATGGCTTTTAATGCTCAATGTTATTTACGTTGCATTGTTCTGTATGGCAGTGGCTACTCTGCCTTTATCAGCTATGGACAATCATTCTTATGTAATTCACTTTAGGCTGAGCAAATAATGTACTTAGTTACTTTCCACCAAGCTGATAAAAGCTATGAAGTTAGCTAATGCTAGCTAGTGTGGCTAATATCATATATTCGGGAGATGGCTTTTAACGTTAAATGTTATTATGTTGCATTGTTCTGTATGGCAGTTGCTACTCTGCCTTTATCAGCCATGGACAATCATTCTTATGTAATTCACTTTAGGCTGAGCAAATAAAGTACCGCACCTCCCAACAATACCCCCGACAATAGTAACAATGCATGGCACTAAAATACTAAAAGCTTAACTCAGGTTTTTGGTAGACACATTCCCCAAAGGTCTGCTTGAAGGCAGACATCACATAGCAAAGTTTTGAATAGCAGAAATGACTAAAACTGAGTCAATGAATTAATTCTTGGTTTGAAATGTCATATATGTCAACATATAACCCACTATATTATACATAACCACGAGCCCAGACACTGCTGTTAACACCACTTTGAAGGAGGTTAAAGGAGAAACTACAGACCTTATAATAAGTCACTCCACTTGTCTATTTGACAGCGGGTCCTTCCCTTCAACACACACATAACCTACTTGATAGAAAAGGTCACTTCACGCCCAATTAGCGATGACATTTACAATTATGATTGTTGATGACAGGTAACAAGCGTTCCACTGAGGGAAGGGGGGGATCACTTAATCCAGAGTTTGGCATGGATATTGAGGAATAGGTCATCCATCAAGGGAATAAACTCATCCAGTAGCAAAAAGGGGGGTGACTCAAGAATATTTAGGCTCCTAATCATGTATGTCAAATGCAGAACAGACACCCAGCAGACTATGGTAAACACAGCAGAAACAGGCAGTAATCCACCATAAGGGTTTATTTACCTCTTGAGTATAGCACAAAGGGAAAAACCCAAAAACAAACAAGATGCGATTGCCATTTTAAACATGGCTGTGAAAAATTTGGTATAGGCTCTGCCATCCTTGTGCGGATTCCCTTCACCACCTGCTAAAGCGAGATAAATTTCACAACCAATGAACAGCCACTTAGGTTCCACAATGCTGTAAAGGATGAAAGCAATGATGTATTTGTACTAAGAGGCAGAGAATGAAACTCTGAAGCACTGGCAAGCGTAGTTACCCCAGAAGAGATGAATTTGAGGATCACTGACAAAAAAAAAAAAAAAAAAAAAAGGCAATATTTTCTTTTGCGGCAAAATCATTTTCTTGGAATTGTAGTCTCAGCATTGGCACTATAGTTCAGCAGTTGGATGTTCTGGATATTCAGTGTTGGCTATAATTCTGTATTTTCAGCATGCCCTGTTGATTTGGGAGCAATGCCAAGAAGCCTTGAGTTCATCCCTGCTTAAAGGTCCTCTGAATTGAAGCGTGTTCACATCTTGGTTGCACTCTGTACTTTCACACTGTGAGGCATGAAGGAATCACATAGGACTGTGTCTTACCTCTTCATTCACCCTGTGCAGCTGTTCAGGTGGACAAGACCTCACACAGCGAAGCGCTGACCAACACCAATGAATCCACTCCAGTTAATGCTCATTCCTTCTTCCCTCCACTCCCTCCTTACTCCTTTCCTTCCTTCCTTCCTTTCCACCCTCTCTTCCTTCATTCATTCCTTCTTCCTTTCCTCCCGTCCCTCCTCACTCCTTTCATACCTTCCTTCTTCCTTTCCACCCTTCCCTCCCTTCCCTTCTTCCTTTCCTCCCTCCCTCTTTACTCCTTTCCTTCCTTCCTCCCTCCCCTCCCTCCTTACCTTTCCTTCCTTCCTTCTTCCTTTCTTCCCTCCCTCTTTACTCCCTTCCTTCCTTCCTTCCTTCCTTCCTTCCTCCCTCCTTACTCCTTTCTTTCCTTCCTCACTTTCTTCATTCCTTCTTTCTTCCTTCCTTTCCTCCTTACTCCTTTCCTTCTTTCCTTCCTTCTGCCTTTCCACCCTCCCTTCCTTCCTTCATACTTTCCTCCCTCCCTATTTACTCCTTTCCTTCCTTCCTTCCTTCATTCCTTCCTTCATTCCTCCTTTCCACCCTCCCTTCCTTCCTTCATTCCTTCTTCCTTTCCTACCTCCCTCTTTACTCCTTCCTTCCTTCCTTCCTTCATTCCTCCTTTCCACCCTCCCTTCCTTCATTCATTCCTTCTTCCTTTCCTACCTCCCTCTTTACTCCTTTCCTTCCTTCCTTCCTTCCTTTCCAGCTTTCTGACAGGCTTGCTACAGCTTCCAACGCCAGGATTTTAGAGTGTCTTCCTATGTCCAATTCCAACACCCTGCCTGCTCATGGGCTTCTGCTGCACTGCCCCTGTGGCTTTAGTTACAAGCACTAAGTTACATATCACTGGCTCAAAAGTCACTACTCAAGAATTGAAACCTTAAGGGGAGGAAAACAACAAGAAGAACTCCCATGGCAAACTCATGTTCACACAGTCACACATCCGATATATCTAGCGTGGCAAGCAACCAACAACGTAATCCTGCCCTTCCCCCAGCGACAGACTGCAGGGATTTGTGTGGTAAAAGGTGGCCAACCATTCTGTGTGGGCTTTACATGCTCAGTGATGTGATATAAAGCCACATAGCTGAGCTCTGCTCACAATTAATGGGGCAGTTGATTTGGATGGCATCGCTGAGTAATGGCCCAATTTGACTTTAAATTCATTGTTAGAAGACAGCTTGAGACCAGAGCGGCATTATCTTTTCTCCAATTATTTCATTTTAAAAGTCTTTACAGGCTAGAAGGGTTAAAGCTACACAAGTATTTCATAAAAAAAAGTTTGGAGATTGGAAAAAAATTGGAGAAAAACAGATTTATCTTGGGACTACATGAGGTGGTTCTTGTTTACAGGTTAGAAACAACTTTTATAACGTCTATTTTAGAGCTCTGCAAAGATATATATAACGCCAGAGAAACTCCAATGCTTTTTATTTTGTAAACTTTTGGCGTCAGGATTCAGCTGTTACATATTTCACCACAACGTCAGATTGAACTTGTTCAGCTCATAGACTCGGCTCTGCGCTAGTTTTGATCAATCATTCACAAGAGTGTCGAGTGCAGCTTCTCAGCAGCGTTAACATTAACATTTCCAACAGGTGCCAACGTAGATTTTAAGACCATAAAAAACAGCACTTTTAAGAATTTCGGGGGGGAATGCACCTGCCAGATTTTATTAAAGTAAAAACACAGGCAGAATTTTATATTAACTTAAACAAGCCCATGAATTTGACTCCTCTGGGGACGCTGTGTGAAAGGAGACATTATCAACATGATTAATTTGTGGGTCTTTATGGTTGCTGCTAAATGTACCAGAGGTCAAAGGTGAGATGACAATTGGATCCATTGTCTTGCCTCTGAAATGACCAAGGCTGCTATTGTACCACTTTCCCAGAGATTGTTGGCGCCCTTCAGCTCTGCAGGTTTCCAACGCTGACCCCCAAACAACCTCTCTCATCCTCCAGGCTCATAGGGAGCTTTTACATGACTGCCTCTTAATTCTATGCCAACGAGACAAAAGTGAATGAGAGGAGCATGGGAAGTTTTCACATGCTGTTTGACAAGGCTCTGTCAGGAAAATTTGTCAGGACAACGGAGGTTAAGTGTGACAAGTGCTATCGGCCATGGGAACTTTGTTCACTTCTCGGGTGTCTTGATTTGTTATTGTTTCATAACGCCTTCAAGAAGGGGAAGATTTTAAAAGCATGCCTCGGGGAGTCTTCTCTAACAGAATGCTTTCTCCTCAGAAGTCGACATGGAGATTATGGTTACATTGCCTCGACTTGGTCTTAAAATCTGTTTCTTAACTAAACAGTTTAAAATAACACACAGCGTAAGGCACCGATTTTCAACATGAATAATTCAACAGGCAAGCCTCCCCTGTGTAAGAGAAGAAAGCTAAAAATATTCCTAGTTTTCCTAAAAGATTTCCAGATGGAAACCAGTGATCCAGTTCATTAGGAATGAGCTAGTGTAAAATCTTTTTTTTTTGTATGTCAAGAAAGTGAACAAATCTTTAAATATCTTTCGTAGTACATTAAAATCCCAATTAGATAGTGTGTGTGGCGAACACATATATTCCAGATGACACTCCAGGATTGTTAACTGTGTCTAGACAGAGGTTAGGAAGTTACTAATAACTTTACAAGTGCTTCCCCACGTATTTTCCATAAATTTTTCTTTGGGATCTCTTCCCTTTGCCTAGCCGTACCCCATAAAGCCTTTAGCTACATGCCACTTATCTGTCTGGGCTGCATGTGAGCAAATGGAAGGCTCGAATAAGTCGATGCCTCATGAATAGTTTATCAGGAAGAGAGAGAAAAAGTGAAAAGTAAGGTTTCCACTGTCAGTTGACTATTCCAGTTATTAAAAGTTAACACTGGTTTCATACGACTTGGGTTTATTTTTCTTTTTATTGATAGTTTTGGCCATCGTTCCTACCAGTTGCAACATCGAACAACGATATGCATTGTGTTTAAGCTACATCATAGCTTTCAGACCAGATACGCTGCCACTCCAGTCAGTCAAGTATATCACTGGAGCTCATTATCGTTCTACTATCCGACTCAGGTCAGATAGTTGAGCCCAGAGTTCAAACTAAACATGATGAAGCAGCTTTTACACAACTGGAATAAACTACCAGCAGAACTGAAATCATTTTTAAATCCAGGTTTAAAACATTTCTCTTCTCCTGAGCTTATTATTGAGCTCTTTTAAAGCACTTTACATTTTAATCTTTCATTTGCACTCTATGTCCTTTTAATGATTTTAAAGCTAATCATTATTTTATGCTGCAATCTTATATTTAATGCTCTATTCTAGTATTTTATTTCTCTCTTTCACTTTTTCCGTACTGTTTTTATTATTAGTGTGGGGGTAGGGGAGGGGGGATGGGGGGTTAATTGTATGTTTTAATGTTTCTCAAATTACATGTTTTTCTGTTTTATGTAAAGCACATTGAGTTGCCATTGTGTATGAAATGCGCTATATAAATAAAACTGCCTTGCCTTGCCTTGCCTATATCTACATTGAGCTATCAGAGCATTTTCAGGTGTGAATGTGTACAAATATATTTAACTATTTATGTATATAGAACAATTTTTATAATCCAAATTCTAAATTGTGAAAGAGAGAAGAGAAGAGAGAGATTGGTAACAATAAACCCATGAGTGCTAGATTTTAAGAAAGAGAGAAAATGAAGGGATATAAAACAACAGAGCGAGTCAAGATGAGATGAAGCTGTGTGTGTGGTGCAACCAGAATGCAATGCAGCTGTATGGAGTAGAAGTACAACCCTCTGGTTAGCAAACCTTATTGGGAGGAGAATACAAAGGCTAAAATTACTACCCCAACGTTCTGTTGTGATGAATCATCTCAGTTTGTAGACGAGCACATGCGATCCTCTTTTAGCAGTGGGGAATAACCTACAGTACAAATAAATTGGCTGGGATAGGATTCTGGTCTTGTTTACAACCTGGATGAGTTAATTCTGTGTGTCCATCATAACTAATAACTACAGTCTCTGGATTCTTATAATAGCTATGAAGCTTTTTTTTTTTTTATTACATTAATGTAGAAGATTCTGTATGTCTGAGATGAATAGTCCGTGCATGACTGACCAAATGACAGTGAAGCACATTGAAATTGGTCTCTGTATGAAATCAACCCAACCCCCCCCCCACCCCCACCCCCCCTTCCATCTACCCCAATCCCCTAACTCCCAGCTACAGTCTACAGGTCCAGTGGAGCAGACATATATTTCATTTCCATTGTGTCATCTGTTAAACTCTTCACACTATGACTCCTCTCATGCATTTCATCCCCCCCCAGGACTCTGTCATGCACAATATAAAAACCAAGACCGTTGGGGTCTGGCGAACCTATGACAACTTTCAAGATCCTCTTTAAGTATACGCAGCTGCAAAGATGTGGAGGACCAAGGAGAGAGGAAAATGCTAAATATCTCAGGAAACAATACCCTATAGTTGGAATTCAAATGGAGTCTCTGTATTTTATACCACAGCTGGAGAACAGTGGGTTCAGCGTGAGCAGACGGTGTCTACACTATGGGAGTGTGTACATCAAAGACAGGGGTCCATAATCTTTTCATCAAGGCGAGCTGGTACTGAGAGTGGTCACAGCTGGCTTCTATATGAGAGAGCTGTTGAGGCCATAATACAGAAGCGGAGCAAAGGCATTTTTATTCAACAGCCATGTGCTCGTCGGCGGATTTTTGCATTTCCAAATCGGTGCCTGCTCTTTCAATATACATGGAAATCATTACATTGTGCATAATCATTCCCCTCACAAAAACAACCACAAAAAGCCTGTGGACTGATATGTAAATAGATATATTCATTTGTTCTGTTAAGGCCAGTTTTTGGCAGCTTCTGAAGCTTTACCCTCTAATGGAAGTGTTACAATGCAACACACACACGCTTAGCCTTGTGGACCAGGGAACTTGGCACAATAGCATTATGTCAGTTGTCAATGATGCACAAAATTTTGGCAATGGCTAAACAAGACCCTGAGTGTAATTTTCCTTTCACTAGTTCAAAATGAAGACAGGAGATGCAAAAAGGTTGGGTGTTCAGAATCTAATGGATCTACTTTAAAGCCCCACTGGTAAAGGGTTAGGGAGGAGGGGAGGTGGAGGAGGGGAGTGGGGGATAGGGGGGGAAATCTCTCCAAAAATAGTTCAATACTTAACAGATGTTGGTCTGCCTGTTTGGTATTTCGGGAGCAGCTAAGCTTCATCTATGTGCCAACACCATATGACAAGCACAAAGGAAAAATCTATACAGCCGCCTGGCAACAACTATGCTGTTAAAGTCAAGCCGTGGCCGGTGATATACAGATCCAGCAAAGTTTTCATTTTCATTTTCAGCATCATGGCATCATGAGTTATTTATAAAGGTTTCTCTTTGTTGAGGTTATAATACCTTTGTGAGTATTGTTGGTTTTATTTTTAACCATCCTGTTGTTCTCCAGGGTCAAATTGACCCCGTCTGTTTTGACTCTTCCTTCCTTCCTTCCTTCCTTCCTTTCTTCCTTCCATTTCCTTCCTTCCTTCCTTCCCTCCCTCCTTCCTTCCCTTCTTTCCTCCTTCCCTCCTACCTTCCCTCCCTCCTACTTTCCTCCCTCCCTTCTTTCCTTCCTTCCCTCCCTCCCTCCCTCCCTCCTTTCCTTCCTTCTTTCCTACCTCCCTCCTTTCCTTCCTTCTTTCCTCCCTCCCTCCTTCCTTCCTTCTTTCCTTCCTCCCTCCCTCCTACCTACCTTCCTTCCTTCCTTCCTTCCTTCTTTCCTTCCGTCCTTCCTCCGTCCTACCTTCCTCCCTCCCTCCTTTCCTTCTTTCCCTCCTTTCCTTCCTTCCTTCTGCCCTCCCTCCTTCTTTCCTCCCTCCCTCCCTCCCTCCTACTGTCCTTCCTCCTTTCCTTCCTTCTTCCTCCCTTCCTAACTTCCTTCCTTGACTCGAGGACAACAGGAGGGTTAATCATTAGTAATGCATGTGACAGCAGGGTAGAAAGCCTGATGTGCAGAGTTTGGTGTAAATATCTTCATCTATTGTGCATTCATTTGTTTTTATTCTAGGATAAACAGATGCTGATGCTGAAAGAGCCACGTTAGCCTTGATCAGCAAAAAGCAAAAAAAAAAAAAAAATGAATATGGTTTATTTTCTTTTCCAACTATTTCAAGAATTTTAACCTCTAATCCTATGCACTAAGAAACAATCCTGACTCATTACAACTTTGGTTTGTACTTTGGGTTTGTTTAGTGGTCATGTAAATTATGATTTTGTATGTCAGGAGCGAAGTAGAAGTAGTGCGGGGAGAACTTTAAAACTACATGTTTAGGACGTGTGGCTGGATGGATGGATGGGTGTGCTATGCTACCAACATTTGTTTCTTATAACCATGACTGAGATTGTGTAACTGTGATTTGCAATGGTTTTTAAAAGGCATTGTTCCTGCCTATAGGGATATCTGATTATAAATTATTTTTTAAAGGCAGATGAGAAATTATTAATTTTGTTGTTAAGTCTGGAGAACTTGTTGAAAATAACCCCCAGTGGTAACAAACCAGAGATCCCATTAAATTTGTTAATTAGATTGGAGTCTAGGGTTGCTGCAAACAGAACATGCTGATCTGTAACAAACTCCTCGTGCACAAATCACCATGCAGGAAAAATATTACAATGTTTGTATATGATTTGCTCTGGTCACAGGCCTAATTTGGTTTTTGACCTTCTTTTAGACCTGTCCTTGACCCTGGACCAGATTCATGTGCACTTCCCTGAAGCCATGAATGAGGAGGGTCTTAAATCTATTGGGAGGGAATGAACACCCTATCCACAACATGTGTCTCAGATTCATATGTTCCTCAAGGGGCCCACGTGGGGATATAAATTAGGTGGAGTGTCATTGACCATAAAGCAGCCTCTTAAAAGGGAGTGTGGTTGATGCAGCTGGCTGTCTTTGTAACAAAAAAAGAGGCAAATGCGACAATACACAGAGCCTGGTTACTCATGTTAACAACAACAATACTGGATATAGCTAGCTAGGCCTCCAGGCTAAATTTCCCCTTTAGAGGAGAATGAAAGTAATGTGCTAGACAGCAGATGAATCAATGTAAAACAAATTTACTATCATTCAGACAATTTTATCTAATCTCATGTTACTGTTATATACGCCCTATATGCCTCCGAATGGCAGTAAGCATTTTAGAACATTATATAACCTATAGGGCAATTACTCAGATGGTCCTTTAATTCGGTTATGGCAGCAGCTGAGATAGGTTTTCCCTCCTCCTCGTTGGGTTCAGTTACTAGCAGTAAGAGCAAATGTGTCTAGCAGCTGGTAGCATATGGGGTCTCTCCCCTTCTCTACTTGTATGGAATAAGAGCACAAAGACGCCAGCAGTGCACAGCTGTCTAGACAAAAGCAGGCGAGGCTTGGAGGGAAAAAGCCAGTGAAGTCAATGAAGTTAAACTGGACACCAGGACAGGAGGATATATGGTGAGGGCTTTGCTCAAATGGCCACTGTTGAGACTGTGTGGTGAACATGGCCTTAATTCACTCTGACAGACCGTGAGCTATAGCTACGCTGTCCTAAAGCAAAGTTTAATAAGCACAACCTTCTCTGGACCTGTGCGGAGGCGTGAGGCCTAAAAACTGTAACCTTACTCTGCAACACATGTTTCTGGGCTTACTTCTGTACAGGGGGGCCGATAGGGGTTGGATGAGGATGGAGGAGTGCAGCTAGCCTGTGTGAACAACAACAACGCACATAAAAGAGAATAGCAAAACACTGGACCGGCTACCAAGTATGAAACCCAAAAACAGCAACCCCCCAGCAGTGAGCTGGAACTATATAGAACAGCATGTTCTCTGTTGACAGAGGAAAAAAAATAATGAGACAAGGACAAAGGTGAAAATCTATTTTTGTAGGACTGAGTTTAATCTGCTCAATAGAGAACCTAGAGCTTGTTTCAAATACCAAAATTAAGGTTTTTAATGATCTTAATACACTGTGTGACCGGCGTTGGTGATCAATAGATAGTGAGTTGGCCTGTAAGTGCATTCTGATTTAGTTCTTAAACTCAATTATAGCAGAGCCTTATATCCACATGTAGACTACACCACCACCACCACCACCACCACCACCACCACCACCACCGTTTTGATCCTATTAGTTATGGACGTTGAGTGCTTTTCTTGTTTTTCCTCACAAAGCAAAAGGGGAAATGTAAACAACAGTAAAGAGTACATGGAAGATCAATGGCCGCAGTAGACATAAAAAAAAAAAAAAGGAAAAAATAAAGCATTTGATTCCACATTTTACTCAATAGCTAGATATACATAAAAGAGATTATCTGGGGCAGCTTTGTCATTCCAGAGAATAAAGTAGAAAATGCATCAAAACCAATTTATCTCATTAGCTCAGAAGGGCTCAAGATAACAAAACATGCACCTGTATCTAAAACAAAGTATTAAAATAATAGGCCAGAAGCTGCTCTATTTAGTTCTTACCATCTCTCTCATTAGGTTTAATTACTTGCTTTCCCACTGCTTAAGGAAAACCATTACTGAAATCATAACAATCTGAATTTGGGGCCTGTGAAAATGAGTATTGTCAGCTCATTTTGTTTTAGCTGTCCTCTGGGCTCTGGAGTCATTTTCAGTGTTTATCATGTGTCCTATCAGCTCCCAGCTATTTTGCGAAACTGCACACAAGGAGCCAGCTAACAAAGGTTCCTTTGCTTTGTTCTTAGAGCCAAGTGGTGGAGAGAGGAAAGACCCAAATCATCTGCTTGTCTTCATTAGTATGAAATCTTCTCCCTCCTACCTTCCTTCCTTCTTTTCTCCCTCCCTCCTTTCTTTCTTTCCTTCCTTCCTTCCTTCCTCCCTCCTACCTTCCTTCCCTCTTTCCTTCTTTTCTCCCTCCCTCCTACCTTCCTTCCCTCTTTCCTTCTTTTCTCCCTCCCCTTCCTCCCTCTTCCTTCCTTCCCTCCTTCATTTCTTCATTTCCTTCCTTTTCCTTCCTCCCTACTTTCCTTCCTTCCCTCCTTTCCTTCCTTCCTCCCTCCCTCCCTCCCTTCTTTCCTCCCTCCCTCCTTTCCTTCCTTCCTCCCTCCCTCCCTTCTTTCCTCCCTCCCTCCTACCTTCCTTCCCTCCTTCCTTCCTTCCTCCTTCCTTCCTATCTCCCTCCCTCCCTCCCTACTTTCCTTCCTTCCCTCCTTTATTTCCTTCCTTCCTTCCTTCCTTCCTCCCTCCCGCCCCACTTTCCTTCCTTCCTTCCTTCCTTCCTTCCCTCCTATCTCCCTCCCTCCCTCCCTCCCTACTTTCCTTCCTTCCCTCCTTTCCTTCCTTCCTTCTTTCCTCCCTCCCTCCTACCTTCCTTCCCTCTTTCCCTCCTTTGCTTTGTTCTTAGAGCCAAGTGGTGGAGAGAGGAAAGACCCAAATCATCTGCTTGTCTTCGTTAGTATGAAATCTTCTCCCTCCTACCTTCCTTCCTTCCTTCCTTCTTTTCTCCCTCCCTCCTTTCTTTCCTTCCTTCCTTCCTTCCTTCCTTCCTTCCTCCCTCCTACCTTCCTTCCCTCTTTCCTTCTTTTCTCCCTCCCTCCTACCTTCCTTCCCTCTTTCCTTCTTTTCTCCCTCCCTTCCTCCCTCTTCCTTCCTTCCTTCCTTCCTTCCTTCCTTCCTTCCTTCCTTCCCTCCCTCCTTCTTTCCTTCCTTCCTTCCCTCCCTTCCTTCCTTCCTCCCTTCCTTCCTATCTCCCTCCCTCCCTCCCTCCTTTCCTTCCTTCCTTCTTTCCTCCCTCCCTCCTACCTTCCTTCCCTCTTTCCCTCCTTTGCTTTGTTCTTAGAGCCAAGTGGTGGAGAGAGGAAAGACCCAAATCATCTGCTCGTCTTCGTTAGTATGGAAGAGAGGAGGGATATCTTATTTCTCCTTTCAAGTAGCATTAATACAATCTAACTGACATGTACTGTGGATGACCACCGAACACAAACCGCAGGAACTTGTGCTTGTGTAACGGGGTCCAATCAAATATAATACTGCAGCAGCTTCTTTGGTGCAGACAGATGATTGAAGGCAGACGACCCTGCCAGTGAAATTAATGCAGTTAGTTTAAGCAAAGGGTCATTTTCAATATTCAGTAGTGATGGATAGATGATATTATTGTTGGCGAGGCTGCATGCTTGGCTTGTTGATTTATGAAACAATCCTTCACACTATTGTCTCAGAGATTACTTTTCTAAAATCCCTCACTTTAACCCATCAGCCAGTACTAAAAAGAGATCAGCCCTTTTTCCCTTTCAACAAAGCTCCTAAATCATTTGGGTAAATAGTGAATAATAATCAGCTCATTGTAATAGTTTGATTGCCAATCAGTGGCTCGGTGAGTTTCTTTATGGAGGGGGGGGGTATTTTCTTTCCTTTGTTGTTTAGATTCATATTAACCTTCCTGTCGTCCTCCTGGGTCAAATTGAACCCGCCTGTTTTGATTGTTCCATCTTTCCTCCCTTCCTTCCTTCAGTCTGTCCTTCCTCCCTCCCTCCTTCTCTCTTCCCTCCTTTCCTTCCTTCCTTCATTCCTCCTTTCCTTCCTTATTCCTTCCCGCCTTCCTCTCTCCTTCCCTCTTTCCATCCTTCTTCCTTCCTCATTTCTTTCCTTATTCCTTCCTGCCTCCCTCCCTCCTTCCTTCCTCCCTCCTTTCCTTCCTTATTCCTTCCCGCCTTCCTCCCTCCTTTCCGTCCTTCTTCCTTCCTCTTTCCTTCCATTTCTCTCCTTCCTTGCTTCCTTCCCTCTTTCCTTCCTTCCTTCCTTCCTTCCTCCCTCTTACCTCCCTCCTTTCCTTCCTTCCCTCTATCCCTCCTTCCTCCCTCCTTTCCTTCCTTCCCTCTATCCCTCCTTTCTCCCTCCTTCTCTTCCTTGCTTCCTTCCTCTTTTCCTTCCTTATTCCTTCCTGCCTTCCTCCCTCCTTTCCTTATTTCTTCATTCCTCCCTCCTTTCCTTCCTTCTCTCTTTCCCTCCTTCCTCCCTCCTTTCCTTCCTTCTTCCTTCCTTCCTCCTTTCCTTCCTTTCCTTCGAGGACAACAGGAGGGTAACAGTGTGCTTCTTCATAAGGTCAGCCTACGATGGAAAACTCGACATCAGGCCACTAACAAACAAACAAACATGCATGAGCCATTGTCTCAGCTAGCAGTCTCACACAACTACAGCTGAGAGGATTACTATCCAGGGCCCCTTGCTGCTTTACTAATTAAAAATTAAATTCAACAACTTAACAATTGTGGAGTTCACGGTTTTATGTGCTGATGGAAAGACAACAGTAATGGCTTCTGAAATCATGAATCTCATCACAGTTTTATAACTAAATATTTTGAACTACAGCCTGCTTCCTACATCCAACTATAAAAGGAAGCAGTCTCTGTCTGTCTGTCTGTCTTTTCTTCACTGTTGACACTCGGCCGATGTGTTGCTAAGGACCCAAGGAAGTGCAGTGTCAAGTGTGAAGTTGTTTGGGATGAGAAATGTTGAAGATATCATTGAAAATAAAACATCTGGCTGGATTTTGACCTTTCCAATATGGCGGTCGTAAATACTGGCGCTACATTTGTTTACTAGCTAATCTTGACCTCTCCGGCATGGCAGCGGTGTAAGATGCATAGCCGCACTATACTGCAGCCAATAAGATGTTAGCTTATTATAAATCATTGAGAATAATTAAATTTTAATGGAGTATTTTTGTTCTAGGCTTTTCTTGGCGCAGGAAACTGACCAATTGCATGCCTTGTAAATCATCTCACATGATGCTATTCAAGTGGGATACAGAATATATACATCCTATTAAAGTGCTTATTCTTCATAGTATCTGTGTATAATACAATGTTATACTCAATTATTATACTTTAAATATATTGTCCTGGAAACATAACCCAATATCCAACTATTTTTTTTTTTTTTTTCCCCCTCAATGTGATAAATGGTCAGAGACAGACTTTATATCTCAAAGCACTTTTCCAGATTGAAATAACTTTTTTTCACCTTTCAACACAAACATCTCCACAAGAGTTCAGGTGCAGTCAGTGTCTGACATGAGCTGCCCCGAGGATCTGCTGTCACAACTGGCATCCAGCATTTTTTTCCTCAACTGTCAAGATCAATAATTGTAAAGATTCTTGAAAGTAAGAACCTGAGACCTCAAAAAAAAAAAAAAAAAAAGCTTCTGTAGTTTGTTTATATATGTAGCAGCAACAGAGCTTTTAAACTTTTTCCTCAACTTTTGTTTCATTGGTTTTTACACATTTATAATTTTTTGGGGGGGATTCTTGATGTTTCTTGATTCTGAATAAATCATTGGAGAAACATAATGAATGCAGATGAATCCCTACAGGGCATGGTGGCAAGGCTCATGGTATGTGAATCATCATATGCTACTACTTTCACAGTCATCAGATTTCAACCCAACTTAACACCCCACACAGATATAAGAAGAGTAGAAGACCCATACTAAGTAACATAGAAGGTGCTCCGAAGACATTTTAGACTGAGTTTTCCTTTGATTTGTCACCAATTTGTACAATAACAAGCTGGACCTCGTCTGGATGTAAGTAATATTCCTTATGTTTTGAATTTGCACCACATACTCATATGGTCCAGATCAGAAATGGAAATTACTTAACACAGTATATGTAAAGCAAACTGAATCTCTGTTGAGAACAAAAATAAGGATTAACCCTCCTGTTGTCCTCGAGTCAAGGAAGGAAGGAAAGGAGGGAGGAAGGAAGGGAGGGAATAAAGGAAAGAAGGAAGGGAGGAAGGAAAGGAAGGAAGGGAGGAAGGAAGGAAGGGAGGAAGGAAGCTAGGAGGGAAGGAAGGAAGGGAGGAAGGAAGCTAGGAGGGAGGGAGGAAAGAAAGAAGGGAGGCAGGAAGGAAAGAAGGAAGGTAGGAGGGAGGAAAGTAGGAAATAAGGACATAGAAATAGGTCTATAGGACATAGCCCTATAGACATGGCTAGGAAGGAAGGAAGGAAGGAAGGAAGGAAGGAAGGAAGGAAGGGAGGAAGGGAGGAAGGAAGGGAAGGAGTAAAGGAAAGAAGGAAGGGAGGAAGGAAAGGAAGGAAGGAAGGGAGGAAGGAAGGAAGGAAAGGAAGGAAGGAAGGACAGTGGAAATAAAGAAGGAAGGAAGCTAGGAGGGAGGAAGGAAAGAAAGAAGGGAGGCAGGAAGGAAAGGAGGAAGGAAGGAAGGAAGGAAGGAAGGAAGGAAGGAAGGAAGGAAGGAAGGAAGGAAGGAAG
The DNA here is from genome assembly GCA_021039105.1 of Scomber colias. NCBI lineage: Eukaryota > Metazoa > Chordata > Actinopteri > Scombriformes > Scombridae > Scomber > Scomber colias. The sequence goes on along the minus strand of JAJDFG010000539.1, from coordinate 70,571 downwards.
GAAGGAAAGAAGGAAGGAAGGAACAGCCAAAACAGATGGGGTCAATTTGACCCTGCAGGACAACAGGAAGGTTAATAAGGTTTCAGCTGCCGTGTGAATCAGAACTTTGAATATGAGTGAATATGATCATCACTCCCCTCCATAACCTCGACCAGAGTGACTCCATTTCAAGGCCATCGCACTCTCAAATTTCCTTGTGCAAACCGCAGCCTTCTGTGAATTGAATCAGTACGTCGGTCGGAGCACCACTGCCACAGATATTGAAGAAGAGGAAGCAGGCGCTGCAGTGCAGTGCCGAGATGAGCGCGCCAATGGAGCAAACAAAAGTAGATGGTTTGTTGTCACCTCAATCTGGAAATTCAAATATTTAACAGAGCAGATATCAGAGCACCCAGGAGACAATGTCCTCTGCCCAGAAATACTCCTACTGACAGCAGAAAGGCAGTCTTCAAGCTCATTTTTGAAGAGAAACCATCAATTTTTTTGCCTTTCAAAAAAAGACACTTCCAGCCATTACAGATACAGTGGCAGACAAATTAAATTTCAGCATGAGGGCAAGTCGCTCTTTCTTCCTCGCTCTATTTGACAACACTGTATGAAGCACTGATTACCTGCCATCTGTTCTTATGACATCAACTTGGGCTGAACACTATCATCATAATTATTTTTAACTGAATCCATGGCATTATCTGTAATAAGCTGAAATGCCTCGCCATTGGCCTTCTTTTGACAGCTAATTAATAGACCTACATATATTTCTCTGAAAATTCATCTCATGCAGAAACACCCAACCTTGCTCTCCACACTGTTGAGTACTGATGCTGAAATGCCCAAAGCCAGCTGACAGTCAGTCACACACAAAAAAAAATGGGACACAATTTGTGAATGGGAAAATAAAGTTGCCGCCATTCAATTATTTAAAAGACCCGGGGGCCATGTTCACAAACATTGAGAGAATACTTGCAGAGAGAGAGAGAGCTTTCTGACTAAAAAATTCCTGGCAAGTAATCCCAGTTCAGGAACAATTCAGCCAAGTTAACAATGGTACACTGTGTGAGGAATGTAATGTAGGTTAGGAGGTGCAGGTTTGACGCTTTCTTTTCAAAAAAAATTCCTCATTATAGGTCAGTAGATTCATATCAAATATATTTACAGAGCAAATGGGAGAGAAACTGGAGGGAAAAACAAAGCTCAAGACCGATATTCTTTCTTGAAATGAGAAGCAGATCAGCCCTTGTGTATTTTTTTCTGTTTTTTTTGGTGAGACAACAGCTATCCAACAACCTCCTTCCTTCCTCCCAACCCCCCCTCTCTTCATACACATGCCATGCCTGTTTATGGGATAGAAATTGTCGGTTGGTGCAGAGGTTGAGTGGGAGAGAGAGACATAGTGCTTCCTTAATGGCTCAAAGCCTATAAACACATAAATAAACATTATAGCAGCGGATACTTTTACAGGGGCAGGTGGTGAAAGGCTGCTTAAGTGGCACAGAAAGCTAGTAAAATGCCAAGAGTCCAGCCTTTAATCAAGTTTTGGTGGGGCTCTCAGCAGAGATCTGATTAGATGCAGACACCAGGCTCACTGTGATGAATGTGGGTGGGACTGGGGTGCTCTAAAACTTTCCCGCTCGCCCCCTCCCACCACCACCACCACCACCACCACCACCACCACCCGTGGCTTCTCTCTACCCCATCACTCTCAGAGGTGCAGGCTCAAGATGGCAGCTGAGCAGCTTCCCGAACACATTGATTTCCAACCGTTTGCCTGGGTGCACCATATGGCACGGACTATCAGCTCGTCTCCTGCCAGCACACACTCAGGGCAGGTAAACAGGGGGCAAGATGATTGGCTCATTTTGCTTTGCTATCATCGAGGTAATAAGCTGAAGTTTCACTCTGTTACTGTCTAAGCAAGAACATAATGTAGATATCCTGAAATGAAACTGCAGCTAGAGTTGCACTCAGGTATTTATAAGGCGAGAAAGAAACAGGAAGTTCTATCTAAAATTAAAATGAGCAGATGAGGAGAATCACTCATTTCTAACAGATGGATAAATGTAGATTATATTCACATGAAAACTGTCTGACAGAGAGGCCTGGATTATGTTGGGGCGGCAAAAATATATCAGCTACAAAAATGTGATGCCCAATAACTGTTTCTTTTAATTTAAACACATACATGTAATCATGGCCACATTAGTTTTAGCTTTTTGTCGGGATCATCCCTATGTTCCCTGAGTCCTATGTTCCCCGCTTTGTATGTGACCGGGGAACATAGGGATGATCCCGTCTACAGTTAGCCAGTTAGCTGAGTTAGCCACCGAGTTAGCCGCGAGGTAGCAGCCGAATTAGCAGCCGAGCTAGCAGCGGAATTAGCCGCCGAGTTAGCTGCCGAGCTAGCAGAGGAATTAGCAGCCGAGCTCGGGCAACATAGGACCCGGGGAACATAGGTACGCTCCCCTTTTTGCCACTCCAACTACACTTGAATCTCTGTATCAAGTAGCGCTGGGCGGTATACCGTATACCGTGATATACATTTTTGGTCACACCGCCCAGCACTAGTATCAAGTTGTCTGACTGAAAACTATCTTACTTAATTTAAAACACAGCCTTAACTAAATGGTAAAACTAATAAGAGATGGTCAAATGAAGGCATATCTTTTTGGCAGAACTTTCCTTTTAGTAAAGCTCTAGACATAATCTATGGGAAGGATTTAAACTGGTCATGGTGCCCAAACACCTTTCTGAGAAATGTTTTAGTAACACCTACCCTAAATCTAGTGGCACTAAATATCTCTGCTAGCTTTTTTAACATAGCAAAAGCGGAATAGCACAACACTTTTCAGGTTTTATAATGAAAGGTTTACAGTGATGGAGTCAAAAATGGGGAAGAAAAAAGCCTCAAAGTATATATTGTGGAAAGCATATGCTGGTAGTTGAAAGCATATGCTTGGGTAGATTTTTTCTGCTACTACCTTTAATTTTTTTTCTGTCATAATTTAGCGCTTCATGTCACATGGCAAGTGTTACAAAAAGAGCTGACAAGCTCCCAGTGTACTCTTCAGCGGCTGCTTCTCGCATTAATATCTGGAGTATCTCTGACTAAGCAGCGACCGTGGACTTGTTTCTGTCTGTCAGGCCCCCTGGCAGCTGTTTTCCATTAGCCTGATATAAGCTTCCATGCAATTAAAGTCTACACCCACGCTTTGGAGAAAACTGGTGTGATGTGTGCTGAGCTGCTACAACACATCATGTCAGCTCATTCTTGAGTCAACACATCTGGGGGCAGATGTCTTGTTGTGCTTCCTTTCTATTGGGGGCTACCATTGATGCAATCATAACTAGAACTAGAATTTTAGTGGCACATTTACAAAGAAAATACATGTTTATTGCCTTTTTATTTGCATCTGAAATGTGTTAGTTTTATTAGAAAGGAGTTGAGGAATAGTGAAGGTTTCATTGCTGGTGACTTTGCGGAGTGGGAGTACGCTGGAGCAGGTAGGTCACGCTCTAAAGTGAAGTAATGTAATAAAACTTTGAAAACTATCAATCATTATGATGAAGAAAAAAGCAGGGAGATTAGAGCTGGCTATAATTATCTATTAACATGACAGACACAAAGACTTGAGCTGAGCTGTAATTTATTTCAAATGGAGAGAGACACACAGTTCAGTTTTACTTGTCTGAGGCATAAACAGCTTTCTGTGAGTCACATAAAAAAAATTAAAAAAAAATCCCAGACAAGACAAGCATGTGACAACTCAGACTCCTACATGGTGATACATTTGATTTTAGTTGTTTTAACACATTAGAAAGAGCCAAGGGATTATGATGATAGTAAAATAATTAACTCTAAAGCACATGGGATAAAAGCACTAAGCAGAATGTGCTGTACTGTTTATAATATGTAATTTGACACTACATTTGCACCATCTGCGAGAGTTAGAGCGATTTTTGGCTGAGATTTTTTTTTGCAAACAACAGAGTGATGAAAAGCTCTCTGTTGGCACTGATAAAATAAAATATGTGTTGTGGTGTCTTGTCATACGCGTAACATGTAATTTTCACGTACAGTATAAAGAAAGACCCTCACAACGATAGACAACGCTGTAAATTAGCCACATTTCATCTGACCCCCTTTTTCTCTACCTCCCTCATGCTGCCAGGCTAAGCCACCCGCTGAAGGTTTGTAATTGTGGCTGCTTAGAGGGCAATTTTGAGGGCAGCAGTCCATCTTCCCTTTTTTTTTTTTTTTTTTCAGAGTGTGGTTTTCTTTTGAAAAATAAGGCCCTCCAATATGTTGTTAGAAAACTCAAGGCTTTTTGTTTTGAATGTCTACAACATTTTGGCATGTTGTTGTTTTGACTGACAGCTGGGGATGGGTGTGCCAACCCCGTGGGAGTGACTTGGAAATGATCTGGAAGTCTCTGGGGTAAGGGGAGTCATTACCATTACCAAGCCGTGGCCGTGAAGGGTGTAGGGGGCAGGAGACTTGGTGTTGGAGGGGGGTTGTTGGAGTCGACCTGCTTTGCAACTGGCTCAGCATGCTGGCGACAGATGGAAGGGAATGCCATGTGCCGCCAGCAGCCAACGCAATCCTTCACAGCTGTCCAGTAGGGCGAGGGTGTGCAAAAATAGCAGGGCAGGCCCATAAGAGCTCACGGTGGGTATGTGGAATGAGGAGTAAACATTCTCATCACTCACTTTCAGGCGGGGCTCGCTTGGCATTGTGACTGCGGCTGATTTGACAGGGCTCTCAGGGTTTTCACACAGGCAGGAGGTGGGACTGTCAACCCCCTACCTGAGCACCTCAGGCTTTCCACCTTTAAAAAGGAACTATCTCTAACTCCTATTTTTATGCCCAACAGCATTGCCCAAACAGCCATATCTCCCAGAAACCCTCTGTGAGCTATTCAACCTTTTTTCCCCCTTTACTTGAGTATTTGAGGGTAATAGCAGCATACCCCTTCTTCAAATGTCCAGAAATACAGTAAAAAATAGGACTTAGTATTTAAGGAAAGTACAGTATATAAATAAGAAGAAAATTAGTGGTGTTCTCAAATGTCTCCACCATTAACCATAATGGATTTGGATTGGTTTAAAGCAGGGGGGTCAAACTCATTTTCATTCAAGGGTCACATACAGACCAATTTGATCTCATGTGGGCTGGATCATTAAAAGATGGAGCGAAAGAAGGAAGGAAATAAGAAGGGAAGGAAGGAAAGACAGACAGACAAAAAGAAAGAGGGAAGAAAGGTAGGAAGGTAGGAAGGACAGACAGAAGGAAGGACAGATGGAAGAAACGGAGGAAGGGAGGAAGGACAGACAGAAGGAAGGAAGGACAGAAGGAAGGACGGATTGAAGAAACGGAGGAAGGAAGGAAGGAACGAGCGAAGAAAGGAAAAAAAGGAAGGTAGGAAGGACAGACAGAAGGAAGGACAGATGGAAGAAACGGAGGAAGGGAGGAAGGACAGACAGAAGGAAGGAAGGACAGAAGGAAGGACGGATTGAAGAAACGGAGGAAGGAAGGAAGGAACGAGCGAAGAAAGGAAAAAAGGAAGGTAGGAAGGACAGACAGGGACAGACAGAAGGAAGGAAGGAAAGAAGGAAGGAAGGAATGAAGAAAGGAAAAAAGGAAGGTAGGAAGGACAGACAGAAGGAAGGAAGGAAAGAAGGAAGGAATGAAGAAAGAAAAAAGGAAGGTAGGAAGGACAGATGGGAGAAAGGGAGGAAGGACAGATTCAAGGAAGATAGGAACGAAGAAAGGAAAAAAGGAAGGTAGGAAGGACAGAAGGAAGACAGCAAGGAAGGAAAAGAACACAGAAAGGAAAGTGGGCCGGCTTGCACCCTTGGTGAGCCGAGTTCTGACCCACGGGCCGCATGTTTGACACCCCTGGTTTAAAGGATCAGTTCTGTCAAATTAAATAGAAATATTTTACTCTGAGATTTCTGCCAACACTCGACTGTGTACATAAAAATTGAAGTTGTGGCATTTATACCACTGCTGAAAGTTTTCATAGGGACTATTTATTGGTAGAAAGTGTTTTCAATGGAAACAAAGGGAGGTGTCTGATTATCCTGAGTAATGACGGTACTGATGCTGAGATTTAAAAAAAAAAGTTAGTGCTGGAAACAGATGTTCTTTACACTTAATCTTCCATGAAACCATTTGTTTCCATTAATTTGAACCTTTGCTTTTTGCTAGGTTTGATTTTCTACCATCTCTGATCGCCGTGGAGACATTCATAGCAGCATTTGTGCATGTTCCCTTTTCCTCATTTGTTAGACTACAAAAATCTACATGTGAGCGGCGCCGGTGCATGAGACGATACTCCTTTAACAGATCCGTCAGTCATCACAACCTTTAAATAATACATTTGTCATCCTTCTCAAAGCATGAAAGGAAAAAATGCCAAGCTGTTTTGATGCAGCAAAGTGTTTTTACCCTCTTTTAAGTTCTTTCCCAATTTCTCTTCCTAGGCTGTACCCTCTCTGCAATTATCCTGTCTGCCAGCCTACCCTGAACATGGAGGTGCATGCCAATGAGATGTGTAGGTGATACAGTCCTGAAAAGGAAGCTGTCAATCCTGTCCCAGAATGACAGCATGCAGCAATGCCAGGAGCTTGTGATCAGCGTTCAATTAGAGCCGCATTTGTCAGCTTGCTCGTGCGCATCACTCAGCAAAGAGGTCGCCAACCCATGACAGAGAATATTTGTATTAAAGAAAAATGTTGCGCGCTAATTAAATCAATTAGAAACATTATTTGGTACTCAGGTGATACGAGGATAGCTGAAGTTTAAACAGGATTTCTTTATGGTTTTGACATTTAATAATAAAAATTTAAAAAAACACATAGGAACAAAGAACATACAGAGAAGGGAGGGAGGGAGGAAGGAGGAAAGTAGTAAAGTGGGGCGGGAAGGAAGGGAGGGAGGGAGCGAGGAAGGAAGGAAAGTAGTAAGGAGAGACGGGAAGGAAGGGAGGGTGGGAGGGAGGGAGGGAGGGAGGGAGGGAGGAAGGAAGGAAGGAAGGAAGGGAGAGAGGAAGCGAGGAAGGAAGGAAAGTAGTAAGGAGGGATGGGAAGGAAGGGAGGGAGGGAGGGAGGGAGAAAGGAAGGAAGGAAGGAAGGAGTAAGGAGGGAGGGAGGGAGGAAGAAAGGAAGGAAGGGAGGGAGGAGGAAGAAGGAAGGGAGGGAGGAAGGAAGGAAAGTAGTAAGGAGGAACGGGAGGGAGGGAGGGAGGGAGGGAGGAAGGAAGGAAGGAAGGAAGGAAGTGGGGAAAGAAGTATGGAGGGAGGAGGGAGCAAAGGAAGGGGGAAGGAAAAATTAAGGAAAGGAAGGAGGAGGAGGAAGGAGGGAGGAAGGAAAGAAGGAACATTCAAAAGAGAGATGGGGTCAATTTGACCCGGGAGGAAAGACAGGAGGGTTAAAGGCGCACTGAAATACCAGCAATGCAGCTGTTATGTAACAGTAGGCAGGAAGTTCATTGTGATAGATAACCTACAGTCCATTATGAGACCAGAGACCAGATGTAAAGCAACCCCCCCCCCCCCCCATGTCCCTATAGAGCAGATCCAATATATATTATTATATATATTAAAAGAGGCTATTATGAGCTACATGAGTGCAGATTGTAATAATAATGTTTCAGTAATTGTTGATTTATCAACCACATACTGCTTTAATTTCCCCCCATGCAATCCTGTTTAGACCTGCCGTAATTAAATCAGGAATAATTGATAATTAATGTCACATTATGTTAATGCTCAGTACAGGAACAGGTTAATTAAGCCACTTAATGAAATGAGACAGTAGTGGACATTTTCCTGACGAGAGCTGAGGTTAACTTTCACTTTGAGGCTGAAAGAGATGGTGGATGGTGGATGGTTGGAAAAGATATTTCAAAGATGAAGTTTTGTATGATATCAGCTTCAGGGTTTCAGGGTTCAGTTTCACACCTCGTTACTTCATTATTTCTAATTAGCTCCAACTTTTTGGTCTTATTACAACTGATTTTTTTTTTTTTTCTGTCAGCCAATGCAACTGCCCCAGTCTGCCGTGAAACCAGATTCCAGTATATAAAAAAATGTTTAATAACATTTCTAGTTCTATAAGAGCCACAAATGAGATTGCATTAACCATCATTGTATTAGGGTCTAAGCAGATATCTGATATTTTACTTTTGGGTGAACCAACCCTTTAAAGTTAAAACCTTCGTGTCGTCCTTCCGGGTCAAATTGACCCCGTCTGTTTTGACTGTTCCTTTTTTCTCCCTCCCTTTCCTCCCTCTCTCCTTCTCTCTTTCTTTCCTTATTTCCTCCATCCTTTCCTTCCTTCCCTCCCTCCCTTCCTTCCTTCCTCCCTCCCTCCCTCCTTTCCTTCCTTCTCCCTCCCTCCTTCCTTCGTCCCTCCCTCCTTTCCATTCTCCTTTCCTTCCTTCTTCCTTCCTCCCTCCCTCCCCCTTTCTTTTCTTCCTCTCTTTCCTCCTTTCCTTCTTTCCTTTCTCCCTCCCTTTCCTCCTCTCTCCTTCTCCCTTTCTTTCCTTATTTCCTCCATCCTTTCCTTCCTTCTTCCTCCCTCCTTTCCTTCCTTCTTCTTCCTCCCTCCTTTCCTTCCTTCCTTCTTCCTCCCTCCTTTCCTTCCTTCCTTCCTTCTTCCCTCCCTCCCTCCTTTCCTTCCTTCTTCCTCCCTTCCTCCCTCCCTCCTTACTTCCTTGACTCGAGGACAACAGGAGGGTTAAGAAAATGGATGTATGGTTTCTAAAAATACTAATTTTTCTTATTTCCAAATGCTACGCTTGGGAGTCTTTCTGACAGGGAACTGAGTTTAAAATAGCCTTCATGTGGTCCTGTGAGGCCTTCATGCAATCTAAGCTGCGAGTAGACCATGATATATTCTGAGCTGAAACCTTAGTGCTACGAGCAAAGCTTCATCATGGATCACCTCAGGAGCAGGAGGTTGACACTAGATACTCCCTGTGGAGAGGACCCTGCACCCTGAGACAGTGGATTTAGCGGGCTGATGGAGGCCCCCTTTTTCTTTTGAATGCACAGTGGCGGACGGCCCGCAGCAGACTGTAGCATTTAAAGGAGGGACCCGTGCGGCGAGGGGGCTTGGACAACATCCAGAGGCTCTCGCTGAGAAGCTTAATCACATCCAGATTTGGAAATTTAAGATGAAAACAAAACTGGGGAAGCTTGTAAAATTTATGAGGTCCTTGGAAGGTGAGACTGCAACTGTGTGAGGGGGCTGTGTGTGTGTGTGTGTGTGTGTGTGTGTGTGTGTGTGTGTGTGTGTGTGTGTGTGTGTGTGTGTCCTATAACAAAGCTTTATTATCTGCAACATTATCACAAGAAAGTCATTACAGTCATGTCCTATATCCTATACTAGCTGTCATGTTCAAAACATACCCAGCGAGGACAGAAATGCTGACAGGTTCATTTCAGCATTATTTACACCTTTGTAGGAGTGTGATTGTCATACTGGCACGGAGCCCATACTCTAACATGCACTGATGATTTCAGGTATGTAGATACTTCATTCCTTTGGGAAGCAGAATTAGTTTTTTTTTAACAAGCATAACCTTACTTCACAATAACAACTGGACTTGTTTACAGATATTTAATTTTATACGGTTCAGACTTTAGCAACTCCTGGTGCTTATAAAAAAAACAAATAAATAGTGTTACCCCCTTTCCTCCTGTATTAAACTGAATGGGCTAAAAACCAAAAACAGACTGCAGTGTTAAGTGGGATAAAAGAAAGAGGGAAGGAAGGTAGGAAGGACAGACAGAAGGAAGGAAGGACAGAAGAAGGACAGATGGAAGAAACGGAGGAAGGATGGAAGGACAGACAGAAGGAAGGAAGGAAAAAAGAAGGAAGGAAGGACAGATGGAAGAAATGGAGGAAGGAAGGAAGGACAGATGGAAGAAATGGAGGAAGGAAGGAAGAAAGGTAGGAAGGACAGATGGAAGAAACGGAGGAAGGAAGGAAGAAAGGTAGAAAGGACATACAGAAGGAAGGAAGGAAAGAAGGAAGGACAGATGGAAGAAATGGAGGAAGGAAGGAAGGACAGATGGAAGAAACGGAGGAAGGAAGGAAGGACAGACAGAAGGAAGAAAGGAAAGAAGGAAGGAAAAAAGGAAGGAAGGACAGACAGATGGAAGAAATGGAGGAAGGAAGGAAGAAAGGTAGGAAGGACATACAGAAGGAAGGAAGGAAAGAAGGAAGGACAGATGGAAGAAATGAGGAAGGAAGGAAGGACAGACAGACAGAAGGAAGGAAGGAAAGAAAGAAGGAAGGAAGGAAGGAAGGACAGACAGATGGAAGGAAGGAAGGAAGAAAGGTAGGAAGGACAGATGGAAGAAATGGAGGAAGGAAGGAAGGAAGAATGGAAGAAATGGAGGAAGGACAGAAGGAAGAATTAGTTCAGACTTTAGAAACTCCTGGTGCTTATAAAAAAACAAATAAATAGTGTATTAAACTGAATGGGCTAAAAACCAAAACCAGACTGCAGTGTTAAGTGGGATAACCTCATTTCCTACAAACACCTACATACATGCCATCAGCTCATCTGAATAAAACTTTAGGATCTACAAATAAGGACTCAAACACATTCAAACCGCTAACATTATCCTCCATTGTTCATTATAAGAGTTTAATAGAAAGTTGCTAAATCATTATTATATAAAAGTTAGATTTTATCACATTTCACTGACAGTCGCCTAGCAACCGAAACAAACAAGCCAACAATTTGTGATCAACAAGTAAGTAAGTATGTGACATGAGGAGCCCTGTACTCTAAATCAGTGAGAGGAGTGTAGATAAAAATCTCATGTTGAAATAACTAAAACTTTTAAGATTCTAGCCAAGAACAATGCTGCATGGACTCCATTACTAACACTAACACCAGTAATGTAGCAACAACCGACAATTTGCTGATGAATTGGTCACTGATTGCTTTAGATCAGGGGTGTCAAACATGCGGCCCGTGGGCCAAAACCGGCTCGCAGAGGAGTTCAATCCGGCCCATTTTCCTTCCTGTGTTCTTTTCCTTCCTTACTTCACTCCATCCATCTTTCCTTCCTGTCTTCCCTCCCCCCTTCCTTCCTTCCTTCCTTCCTTCCTTCCTTCCCTCTTTTCTTCCCTCCCTCCTTCCTTCATCCCTTCCTTCCTTCCTTCCTTCCATTTTTCCTTCCTCCCTTTCTTCCTTCATTCTGTCCTTCCCTCTATCTGTCCATCCTTCCGTCCTTCCTTCCTTCCTTCCCTCCTTTCCTTCCCTCCCTCTTATCTTCCCTCCCTCCTTCCTTCATCCCTTCTTTCTTTCCTTCCTCCCTTTCTTCCTTCATTCTGTCCTTCCTTCCTCCCTTTCTTCCTTCCACCTTTCCTTCCTCCCTTTCTTCCTTCCATCTTTCCTTCTTCCCTTTCTTCTTCATTCTGTCCTTCCTTCCTTCCTTCCTCCCTCCCTACTCCTTTCCTTTCTTCCTTCCTCCCTCCCTCCCTACTCCTTTCCTTTCTTCCTTCCTCCCTCCCTCCCTCCTTTCCTTCCTTCTCTCCTTTCCTTCCTTCTTTCCCGCCCCCCTTCCTTCCTTCCTCCCTCCTTCCTCCTTTCTTTCCTTCTTTCCTTCCTTCCTTCCTTCCCGTATTCTTTTCCTTCCTTCCTTCCATCTTTTTAATGATGACTCCTCTGCTTTAGATTTTCAGATTTTTGTGCAACATTTGTCTGGATGATGATATAAAAGGTTCAAAAAGGTCATAGTCATCAAAACATTATGACTCTATGTGGAGCATGAATATTTACAGTATTGGTAATGGATATCTGACATGAGATCTCAAGATACCTTGTGAATTTATCTGACTCAGGCACTAATTGGATGGAGAGCCGCCATTATCATCTTTAAGACCCACCATTAGTAAAAGAGGTAAATTAGCCTCTAGCAACAGCCATATAAATAATGGCTTTCTATTATTTCCAGAAGACAGTGTCACCTTGGGGGTTTTTTTTTTTTACCTTTATTTCAATACAAAGTTTTCCCCTAAGGGATTCTTTACAGGTATATTAAAGGATTCAGATAACCACCTTTTGACGAGGACATGTGAAGAATAAGTCAGCGGATGAGCCAAAGGAGCAGAGAAAGAGAAAGGGGGAGGGGAGGGAGAGAGGGGGAGAGAGAGAAAATAGAGATTAGTTAAATTGTAAACAACTTTCCAACAGTGCATACAGTGCAATAAGTCACACATGAAAAAGCCTTCCAGATGCAAGGTGAATGACGCCAGAAGTCTTTTGTGTAGCACAGCTTCATAAACAACACTGGGGTGGAGAAAAAGAAAAAAAAAAAAAACACACATAGCTATTTTCATCTGACCTTTAAAAAAAGTCAAAGTTTGAGAGTTTGAGAGTGAACTGCAGCACTGGTCCTCGTCAACCCTTTTTTTTTTAACTCTGTGCAAGGTTGATTGTGTTTCCGCATTAATGATGATGACACCACCAGCGATGGCATATTTCCTTCCTTACATCTTTCCTTCCTCCCTTTCTTTCTTCATTCTGTCCCTTCCTTCCTTCCTTCCTTCCTTCCTTACATCTTTTCTTCCCTCCCTCCCTCCTTCTTCTTCCCTCCCTTTCTTCCTTCATTCCATCTTTCCTTCCTCCCTTTCTTCCTTCCATCTTTCCTTCCTCCCTTCCTACCTCCATCTTTCCTTCCTCCCTTTCTTCCTTCCATCTTTCCTTCCTCCCTTTCTTCCTTCCATCTTTCCTTCCTCCCTTTCTTCCTTCATTCTGTCCTTCCTTCCTCCCTCCCTACTCCTTTCCTTCCTTCCTTCCTTCCTTCCTTCCTTCCTCCCTCCTTCTCCTTCCTTCCTTCCTTCCTTCCTTCATTCTCTCCTTACTTCCTTCATTCTCTCCTTCCTTCCTTCATTCTGTCCTTCCTTCCTTCTATTTTCATCTGACCTTTAAAAAAAGTCAAAGTTTGAGAGTTTGAGAGTGAACTGCAGCACTGGTCCTCGTCAACCCTTCTTTTTTTTTTTTTTTTTTTTTTTTTTTAACTCTGTGCAAGGTTGATTGTGTTTCCGCATTCATGATGATGACACCACCAGCGATGGCATATTTCCTTCCTTACATCTTTCCTTCCTCCCTTTCTTTCTTCATTCTGTCCTTCCTTCCTTCCTTCCTTACATCTTTTCTTCCCTCCCTCCCTCCTTCCTTCCTTCTTCCCTCCCTTTCTTCCTTCATTCCATCTTTCCTTTCTCCCTTTCTTCCTTCATTCTGTCCTACCTTCCATCTTCCTTCCTCCCTTTCTTCCTTCCATCTTTCCTTCCTCCCTTTCTTCCTTGATTCTGTCCTTCCTTCCTCCCTCCCTACTCCTTTCCTTCCTTCCTTCCTCCCTCCTTTCTTCCTTCCTTCCTTCCTTCCTTCCTTCATTCTCTCCTTCCTTCCTTCTATTTTCATCTGACCTTTAAAAAAAGTCAAAGTTTGAGAGTTTGAGAGTGAACTGCAGCACTGGTCCTCGTCAACCCTTCTTTTTTTTCTTTTTTTTTTTAAACTCTGTGCAAGGTTGATTGTGTTTCCGCATTAATGATGATGACACACCAGCGATGTCATATTGGAGTAAGGACACTGTTCAAATGATGAAGGTGTACCCTTTTAAAAAACTAACTTTTTGAAGGGTGTGATGTCAGAGCCGCCGCCACCCCGCCACCGCCCGCCGCCGCAGTGTTTTTCCAACTGTTAAATCCCCGCAGGTCGGCGTGCTATTGTTTGCTTGTTTAATTTAAGTCAGCTTAAAGGATTAACACTGTCTCAGGTTACATCACAACCTTTTACTACTGAGGTCGCTCTGTAATCACAGCCTCATACAGACACATCTGATCTCTGGCTCTTCTTCTGTCTTGGTTAACCCTCCTCCTGTCGTCCTCCCGGGTCAAATTGACCCCATCCCCAATTTGACTGTTCCTTCTTTAATTTTTCCTTCGTTCCTCCCCTCCTTCTATGCTTCTTTCCTCACTTCCTTCCATCATTCTTTGCTTCTTTCTTTCCTTCTTCCCTCCCTCCTTACTCTTTTCCTTCTTTTTTTCCTTTCTTACTACTTTCCTTCCTTCCTCCCTCCCTCCTTACTCCTTTCCTTCCTTACTACTTTCCTTCCTTCATTCCTTCCTTACTACTTTCCTTCCTTCATTCCTTCCTTACTCCCCTCTGTCCTTATTTCCTTTCTCCCTCCCTCCTTACTCTTTTCCTTCCTTTCTTCCTTCCTTACTACTTTCCTTCCTTACTACTTTCCTTCCTTCCTCCCCTCCTTTCCTTCTTTCCTCCCTCCTCACTCCTTACTCCTTCCTTCCTTTTTTCCTTCCTTCCTCCCTCCTTACTCCCCTCTGTCCTTACTTCCTTTCTCCCTCCCTCCTTACTCCTTTCCTTCCTTCCTTCCTTCCTTCCTTTTTTCATTCCTTCCTTCCTTCCTTCCTCCCTCCCTCCTTACTCCTTTCCTTCCTCCCTCCTTACTCCCCTCTGTCCTTGCTTCCTTTCTCCCTCCCTCCTTACTCCTTTCCTTCCTTTCTTCCTTCCTTCCTCCCTCCTTACCTTCCTTCCTTCCTTTCTTCCGTCCTTACTCCTTTCCTTCCTTCCTCCCTCTTTTCCTTCCTCCCTCCCTCCTTACTCCTTTCTTCCTTCCTTCCTTCTTTCCTCCCTCCCTTCTTACTCCTTTCCTTCCTTCTTTCCTTCCTTCCTTCCTCGCTCCTCTCTCCCCTCTGTCCTTACTTCCTTTCTCCCTCCCTCCTCACTCCTTTCCTTCCTTCCTTCTTTCCTCCTTCCCTCCCTCCTTTCCTCCCTTCCTTGACTGAGGACAACAGGAGGGTTAAGGGTCAGCGTGCATAGACTTCTCTTCAAATTTTGATGCCATTAGATAGAAGTGTTGTTTATTTGAATTACAGACATACCATACATGCATCATTACGTCAAACCATGACCACAAAAGAGCAGATTGAACTTGTTTTGTTTCTCTCTACTTTATTGCTCATTTCGGTTCATTCACTGACACGCAATCAACCGGCTACAGTTGTCTGTGTTCGGCACTGGGAAGAGCATATGTTGGGTTGGTCCAAGGTTATTTCGAAATTTTCTTTAGTTTTTCAGTTTGCTTTTTTATTTCAGTTTAGTTTTAGTTAGTTCAACAAGTGATTTAGTAGCTTTAGTTTAGTTTTATTTTGAAGGAATTGACTAGATTAGTTTAGTTTTTATTTTGAAGGAATTGACTAGTTTTTAGTTTGGTTTTATTTTGAAGGAATTGACTAGTTTTAGTTTAGTTTTTATTTTGAAGGAATTGACTAGTTTTAGTTTAGTTTTTATTTTGAAGGAATTGACTAGTTTTTAGTTTAGTTTTTTATTTTGAAGGAATTGACTAGTTTTTAGTTTAGTTTTTATTTTGAAGGAATTGACTAGTTTTTAGTTTGGTTTTATTTTGAAGGAATTGAGTAGTTTTGGTTTAGTTTTATTTGAAGGAATTGACTAGTTTTAGTTTAGTTTTTATTTTGAAGGAATTGACTAGTTTTAGTTTGGTTTTATTTTGAAGGAATTGACTAGTTTTTAGTTTAGTTTTATTTTGAAGGAATTGACTAGTTTTAGTTTAGTTGTAGCTTTAACTATAATAACCCTGGGTTTGGGTCGATAGCATTCTCAATTTTCACCAAAACAAATCATCATGTAAGACCACAGAAAGCAAATGTCAATGTCAACATCAACTTATTAATCTACCTGAATATAAAAAGCTCTCCTGTCCCTTTACTTTCCTAAAGTGGTAATCATCTCAACCCTCTCAAGAACTCAACAAAAAGGGATCAAGCAAAGGCCAAACGAGAGGAAAAGTAACTTTGAAGCGATATGAGCGGAAGCAAAAGGCTGCAAAGGTCACTGATATGATATTTCAAGTGAAATGTCTAAATAAATAAAAAAGCAACCCACATCTTTTGATTACACATTGGCAGCATCAGTTGGCAGCTTCCTGAAAAAACTGTGATAACGTTTATCAGGAAGTTGATCTGTAGAGCCTCTTAACCCTCTTCAGCGATATTGTTGTAAAAAAGTCAGATTATAAGAGCAGGGCCAAATTTTTATGCCACAAAAAAAAAATACCTTTGCAAAAGACTGGACATATCACTAAATCATTTTTTTATTCACTCATCAGTCATCAGTCATGTTTAAATGAGGTCTGGCAGAGTCAATGACCTCAAACTCACCATGCACTAATACAGTATGTGGCAGCCAAAGAATGGGCATGTAAGAGGTTTAGTTTTATTTTGAAGGAATTGACTAGTTTTAGTTTAGTTTTATTTTGAAGTCATCAGTCATGTTTAAATGAGGTCTGGCAGAGTCAATGACCTCAAACTCACCATGCACTAATATGTGAGCAGGCAGTTTTACAGCGGCAGGCAAAGAATGGGCATGTAAGAGGTTTAGTTTTATTTTGAAGGAGTTGACTAGTTTTAGTTTAGTTTTATTTTGAAGGAACTGACTAATTTTAGTTTGGTTTTATTTTGAAGGAATTGACTAGTTTTAGTTTAGTTTTTATTTTGAAGAAATTGACTAGTTTTAGTTTAGCTTTATTTTGAAGGAATTGACTAGTTTTTAGTTTAGTTTTATTTTGAAGGAACTGACTAATTTTAGTTTAGTTTTATTTTGAAGGAATTGACTAGTTTTAGTTTAGTTTTATTTTGAAGGAACTGACTAGTTTTTAGTTTGGTTTTATTTTGAAGTCATCAGTCATGTTTAAATGAGGTCTGGCAGAGTCAATGACCTCAAACTCACCGTGCACCAATATGTGAGCGGGCAGTTTTACAGTGGCAGGTAAAGAATGGGCCTGTAAGAGGATTTGATAAGGACCTGTCAGAGGTTCAAGAGAGGCTGGCTGGTGTCAAATAATCTTAGTGTTGCCTCCATGGACTCCCTCCCACCACTATGTGCAATCTGATGGCTGTGAGATAAACGTACAGAACATCACAGCGAGATTGATCTCTGCTGTTGGAGCGATCTGAGAAAACGTTTGGCACCATCAGTCTTTACTTTGATTGTTGGAAAAGTCATGTGTGGACTCAAAAAAAAGAAAACTGAGATCTGAGCTGCTCAGAGAAGAAGTCAATCGGTGAACTTTTTTGAAGGACTGGAGGAAGGAAAGGAGGAAGGAGGAAAAGACGAAGGAAGTAAGGAGAGAAGGAAGGGAGGAAGAAAGGAAGGAAGGAAGGAAGGAAGGAAGGATGGAAGGAAGGAAGGAAGGAAGGAAAGGAGTAAGGACGAAAAGAAGAAGGAATTTAGGAGAGAAGGAAGGAAGGAAGGAAAGAAGGAAAGAAAGGAGTAAGGAGGGAGGAAGGAAGGAAGGAAGGAAGGGAGGGAGGGAGGAAGGAAGGAAGGAAGGAAGGAAGGAAGGAAGGAAGGAAGGAAGGAAGGAAGGAAGGAAGGAAGGAAGGAAGGAAGGAAGGAAGGAAGGAAAGGAGTAAGGACGAAAAGAGGAAGGAATTTAGGAGAGAAAGAAGGAAGGAAGGAAGGAAGGAAAGGAGTAGGGAGCGAGGAAGGAAAGGAGGAAGGACGAAAGGAAGGGAGGAAGGAAGCAAGGAAGGATGGAAGGAGGAGGGAGCAAAGAAAGAGGGAAGAAAGAAGGAAAGAAGGAACAGTCAAAAGAGACAGGCTCAGTTTGACCCGGGAGGACGACACGAGGGTTAATAAATAACTTGGAAGTTGCAAGATCATCATGTTAGGACAGTTTCAACAAGCACCTAATAAGTAACTCATGCATCCTTTCATCAACCAAATGAAGTCTTTTGTTGATATGAATAAGTCACCTAATATAAAATGTCCCTACTAGCAGCAGTATTTAATAAACTCAGACGACAGCAGGAGCATTTGAGTTTCCTGATGATGTTCCCCCCCCCCCCCCCCCCCATACTCTAAGATCCTGCCAAACCTATAATTGTAGGTGACCCAGCGTTGAGTGCTCACTGAGGAGGTTTAGTGATATGAGACACCAGGTGGCAGATATTATGATGATATCATCTCAAGTAAAAACATATTTAACTGGAACTTATGTAAATGTTTGCTTGTTAATGTTATAATCATTAACATTTTAGAGCAGGGATGTTAAACATGCGGCCCGTGGGCCAGAACCGGCCCGCTGAGGGGTCCAATTCGGCCCACTTTCCTTCCTGTCTTTTTTCCTTCCTTCCTTCCTTCCATCTTTCCTTCCTTCCACTTGTCCTTCCTTCCTTCTCCTTTTCCGTCCTTCCTCCTTTCCTTCCTCCCTTCCTACCTTTCGTACTTCATTCCTTCCTTCCTTCCTTCCTTCCTCCCATCTTTCCTTCCTTCATTCCTTCCTCCCTTTCATCTTTCCTTCCTTCCACTTGTCTTTCCGTCTTTCCTTCCTTCCTTCCTTCCTTCCTTCCTTCCTTCCTTCTTTCCTTCTATCTGTCCTTCCTCCCATCCTTCAATCTTTCCTTCAATCATTCCTTCCTTCCTCCCATTATTCAATCTTTCCTTCAATCATTCCTTCATTCCTTCCTCCCTTTCTGTCTTCCTTCCTTCCTTCCTTCCTTCTGTCCTTCCTCCCATCCTTCAATCTTTCTTTCCTTCATTCCTTCCATCCTTCAATCTTTCCTTCCTTCCTCCCTTCCTCCCTTCCTCCCTTCCTCCCTTCCTTTCTATGGTCCGGCCCACATTAGATCAAATTGGGAGGTTTGTGGCCCTTGAATGAAAATGAGTTTGACACCTCTGTTTTAGAGGATTTGACCCTGATGGTTACTTGAGATACTGTATGTGTCTTCAAATGCATGGGTCTCAGATTTCTGTAGGCAGCAAACATGCCTTAAGTGTTTACAGAAATACAACAAGAGAAAAAGCAACTATAGTGCATCTGTATTATATGAAATGAATGAATCACTGTTTGTCTTCTGCATACATACATCCAGTATGAATACATGATTGCTTTCTGTGACTGCTTGGTACACATGTACACAAATTGAATCCTGTACGGAGAAGAATGGCTCTACCGGCGTTACTGCTGAAAAGAATAAAGCTGTATTGAAAATGTTGTTTGATACAATGCAAATGTTATGGATTATGATGCAACTGCAAAGCTATATCATATTCTAACAGACACAAAATCAACCAAGTGTAAGTAATTTCCAATTTGCATTTTCTACTCTATTAGAAGTCTATAACTGAAAAAAAGACTAGAAACTCAACAAAAAACTATGAATTCACTGCCTCCATGCTTGACCTGTCATATTTGCTGTACAGTAGTCACTAGTATGAGCTAATTGATGAGGTTGGTTGTTTTCTGCATGTATGTTTTGTCAGTCCATCCATCTGGACTGATGAGGTGTTATTAGCTAGCTGCTTTGCCAACATAAATGCTAGCTACTGCCAGCTCTTGCCATCAGCATCAAATGTGTGTTTACAGCAACTGGCGATGAGTCATTGACTCACTTTAGTTGGATATCAACAGCAGATAAATAAAAAAGGAATTGAGCTGATGCCTTATTGAAACAGCTGCTGAAAAGAACCTTTGGCTTTCTCCTTTGTGATCTTGAAGGAAAGTCACCACCATGTCTGCACCATACAGCTCCTACTAACTGTGCAGTGAGGTCCAAGCTGACTGCTGAAAACAAGCACAACAGGGCCGAGAGTGTGCCAGTGGCAGAGCACACAGGCACAGATAACAGGCTTAAGCACTGGCAGAGAAGTATTAAGACCACAAACTTTTTTCGCACTCTTCCAGCAAAGCCACTGGCTTAGTACCAAACGGCTCCAAGTCAATGTCTGACTAGTCACGGACCACTGAGTGACCTCGCTACTATAGCTTGACTCACATGCCATGGTTGCATCTTGTCTCTCTGACTGAGCTTCAACAGATATGAACAGGAATATAGATAAACCAGTATCTGAGGGTTTTTAGATATGCACAGGAACATAGATAAAGCAGTTAGTACAGGGATGTCAAACATGCGGCCCGTGGGCCAGAACCGGCCCGCCGAGGGGTCCAATTCTGCCCACTTTCCTTCCTGTCTTTTTTCCTTCCTTCCATCTTTCCTTCCTTCCTTGTCCGTTTCCTTCCTCCCTTCCTTCCATCTGTCCTTCCTCCCATCCTTCCATCTGTCCTTCCTTCATTCCTTCCTGTCTTCCTTCCATCTATCCTTCCCCCCATCCTTCAATCTTTCCTTCCTTCATTCCTTTCTATGGTCCGGCCCACATTAGATCAAATTGGGAGGTTTTGTGGCCCTTGAATGAAAATGAGTTTGACACCTCTGAGTTAGTATCTGAGGGTTTTTATTATAATTCTAACCAACTTCAAAGGAGACCAAATATATAATGTTTCCATGTTGGATGTTCGTGTTAAAAGTGGTCAACATGTCAAGCAGTAAGGTAAAAGCTTTGTAGAAGTAATCTCTGTGACCAAAAAGCAGCAACAGCAGCAGCAGCTCGGTTTCCAACTATTTTTTTTTTCAACTACCAGCCACTTCTTTAGGGATTTCTTCATGTGGTCATCTGCTCCACACACAGCACGCAACTTCCACTGCTCCGCTCCGCTAACATTATGGCATTTTTCCACTGCCCTGGGGGTAGTCTCGCTGAGCTATGACTCCATTACACAGCATAGCAAAGTGGAGGGAGTGCTGGTCATCCGTAGCTCTTCATCAAACATCATCACCACTGTGACTGCTTCTGCTTGTACTTTTCCTCTCTGCATCACTTCTAACTGATCCGCAGGACAAACACATCCAAATATCTCAATATGCCATTGTTTCAGTCCATTTTTGGCACTACTAACACAGCTCTGCTAGTTCAGTGAGGGCCCATGTTTAATTCCCTGTAAATTCTTGATTTAGTCATTAAACAGTTTTTAATTTAAAGCAGTAAAACAGGAAATGTTTGGTTTGCATTGGCAGAAACTAAACATGACTATGGCTGTGTTTGAAACCGCTGGATATACCACTTTATCCACATTTCTAACCTTTTTAGGAAGAAAGTAAAGTAGCACTTTAGATCCACAATGTGACGCTAATTTGTCCAAATAACACCTGTTTAAAGTTTTGTTCCTGAGAATTCGGAGTTAGCCGTAGCGACTAACGCACTTCCTGTCATTTTCACAAAAGTAAAAACACCTGTTGTCTTTTATTATTAAGAAATCCATAACGATAGAATTGGTGCTTTTATTTTGAAAACAGGAAGCGAACATATCCTCGCTGTAGCTAACTTGAAACCACTGGGTTTTTTTTCAGAAGTTGTGTTGCATCTTGGGTAATGTGAGTGTGAGTAGTCAGCTCTTGATGCATACTCTGCATTTCTGGAGAATCTAGTAAACCATCCAGGAACTTCTCACATACTCTAAATCACATACTACGCAGTTGAAACACACTACATACTTCAAATGACGTCAGAGTTAGTACGAGTAGTAGGAAAGTATGCCTCGGTTTGCATTGGCAGAAACTTAACATGACTATGATATGGTTGCCCCTTCCAGAAAGCTAGCCAATCAGAACAAAGTGGGCTCATTGGGAGAAGGGCCTTAAAGAGACCCTAACCCTTCCATCCTTCCTTCCTTCCTTGACTCGAGGACAACAGGAAGGTTAAGAGACTTGTTATGTTTCTTAGCGGTAACTTTAGTTTTGTTTTTTGGGGGGAATTCACAGCAATTACCCATCTGGTCTTACCCCAACTCTCTTCTCTAACCTCTAGACTCGTCCTTAACGTGCAAAGTATGCACGCATGTGTAAATGAGACATCTGGTGGTGGTGTGGCTTGCCTTGTAAACAGATCACAGCCAGGTGTCAGTACAGTCTGCACAGTTTAGCAACAGACAACATGTTGAAAGGTCACCTAACTCCACCTCTTCCTCTTCCAAGCTAAAGATGTCAACTTTCTCTGCAAAAGGTAGGAACAAGTTGAGCCCACATCCCAAACATCCCAAACATAACTCCCCCCCCCCCCTGACCTTAGACATACCATGTTTGTGACAAGTTCATTAGGTTTGCCTGTCTAATTTGCACATTCATATAATGAGACGCACAGAATTTAAAAAAACGAGAATACTTGATGAGACCAGGTTTAAATGTACCAGTCTGTGATTTCATTATCTACATAATATAATCAAATACAGATCACATGATAATAAGTGGATTTAAATGAAGATGAAGTAGCCTTGGCTTATTTATCATTTCTGAAGAAAGCTGTCTTTGATCAAAGAAGCAGCCGATTCAAGTGCACATTGATGGAAGATGGATCTATTTTCATGAAGGCACTGTCACATGTCACGCATGTTCAACTTAGACTCTAGACAACCCGATTCTTGCAAGGTGGACCAACCTGTATAAAGTTCTGGTGCACCAACAACATGACCAAACCAGCCAAATCAGTGAAACGCCTATTTCCTAATACCATGATTTCTCCTATGCAGATTAAACCTTCCTTCTTTCCTCCATCCTTCCTCCCTCCTTTCCTTTCTTCCCTTCTTCCTTCCTTCCTCCCTCCTTCCCATTCCTTCCTTCCTTTCTTCCTTCTTTCCTCTGTCCTTATTTCCTACTTTTCTCCCTCCTACCTGCCTTCTTTCCTCCGTCCTTCCTCACTCCTTTCCTTTCCTTCCTTCCCTTCTTCCTTCCTCCCTCCTTTCCTTCCTTCCTTCCAGCCTTCGTCCTTTCCTTCCTTCCTTCCTTGCTTCCTCCTTTCCTTCCTTCTTCCCTCCTTTCCTTCCTTGTTCCTTCTTCCTCCCTCCTCTCCTTCCTTCCTCCTCCCTTTCCTTCCTTCTTCCCTCCTTGCCAATCAGTGAAACACCTATCTCCTAATACCATGATTTCTCCAATGCAGATTAAATTGTCTCCTCACTACAACCTCTCCAGCTTGTGTACAGTATATGAGCATATCTAGCACATTATAATTCAACCTGTTAATTTGTCATTTGCAAAATACTAAGCGTGATATCTTTACTTAGTTGGACGATGGTTGCTGTCTTCTCTTCTCTACAGCAGCAGCAGCAGCAGCAGAGTCAACAGTCTGCTCTGGTGTTGTCATGACTTTATTATATTTATTTAGTCTATAAATCTCCTCGTCTATAAATTCCCCTCAAAATACCAGACATGCATTGTTTGAACAACACTCAGCGTGGTTTGTTTGACAGATTCAACTCTCCCCTCCTGGGTTAAAGCAGCATGCGCATTAGACAAAAGTTGATTGACTGAGTATGCAACAGTTTTTATAATTGCATCTACAATTTGAGATTTGATTGTGAAATTGTCCTCTGTTTAAAAACTTGATTGTTATATTTGATTAAATATGAAAGAGTAAGGCTGAACAAATGAATTGCATGTGTAAGGACTGGTTATAGTAGCATTAGCACAATATTGTGTACCTGAATACTATACTGTATATCACTATATATACTGTATGATATTGTACCTGAATGTGGCCCGAAAGTATTATGTCAACACTAAAAGCTGCTACCAGGTGACACGGAAGACATCGACCATAAATTGCAAATAGCAGTGGAGCATTTTACATACAGTAAGTGGAAGCACTGAGATACTAAAGCACTGACAAGTACAAGTAAATCGGGCCTAACAGGAAGTAGAAGGGGTTTGTGTAAAAAGCTCTGGCATGCTCCTCGAACTAAAGTTACTAAATAAACAGCATTTAAAATGTGTCAGTTTACCATTGAGACACATCAATATTTAATGATGTGTTGTCTGCTTTGCACTTTTTCCTTTCCTCTCCTTCCCAGCAGACAAGTCTCAGATATCGGACTTACTGGGTGTATTTTCCAGGATATATTCTTACTGAGGCATCAAACACAAAACACCTTCCCTTAAAGGTGCTTATTTATACTTTTTACCTCAGTCTGGGCTGTTATTATTAAAGAAACCGACGTGACTTTTGTCTGACACCCTTTTTCAAAACCTCCTCTTGTTCGGTTGGAAAGTGCCAGTTGTTTACACCCGACCACGTCCTCACTCCAAAGTCCCCTATAGACACGGCTAGTGCATTACAATTCAACAGGCTGAATTATAATGTGCTAGATATGCTCATATACACAAGCTGGAGAGGTTGTGGTGGGAAGAAAATTTAATCTGCGTAGGAGAAATCATGTTATTAGGAGATAGGCATTTCACTGATTTGGCAAGGAGGGAGGAGGAAGGAAGGAAGGAAGGAAGTGTTGGTGGCAAATCTGGTTCGAAATGTCTAACCATAATTAGGCATGACAGATTTCATCATTCATCAGTCACATATCCTTAAATAACTCTCCAGTGTCTGACTTCTCTTTGATGACCTTTTGAGCTAACAGACCTGGTTCATGCTGCATGTGTTTCTGATGTGGAGTGGGGTCAAGAAAGGCAGGAAGGAAGGAAGGGAGGGAGGAAGGAGGAAAGGGAGGAAGAAGGAAGGAAAGGGAGGAGGAAGGAAGGAGAGAAGGAAGGAAAGGAGGGAAGAAGGAAGGAAAGGGAGGAGGAAGGAAAGGAGGGAAGGAGGGAAGGAAGGAAAGGAGGGAGGGAGGAGGAAGGAAGAAGGAAGGAAAGGAGGGAGGAAGGGAGGAAGGAGGGAAGGAAGGAGGGAAGGAAGGAAAGGAGGGAGGAAGAAGGAAGGAAAGGAGGGAAGAAGGAAGGAAAGGGAGGAGGAAGGAAAGGAGGAAAGAAGGAAGGAAAGGAGGGAAGAAGGAAGGAAAGGAAGGAAGGAAGGAAGGAAGGAAGGAAATGTTGGTGGCAAATCTGGTTAGACCATAATCCATAATCAGGCATGACAGATTTCATCATTCATCAGTCACATATCCTTAAATAACTCTCCAGTGTCTGACTTCTCTTTGAGGACCTTTTGAGCTAACAGACCTGGTTCATGCTGCTTTTTTGGGATGAGAGTATATTCACTGCAGTTCATGTGTGTTTGTGCTGTTAAATAATTTCCAAAACCTCAAGTCCTCCTGGGGATTATGGAAAATGCAATTATTTTTTATCAACATGACAGCATAATCAACTCATACCTAGGCAATCTCATTATACCCCAGACTGCCAGATGCCTAATCGGGACCTCTATTATCTCTATCCCTGTCTTTTGTCCTGTATGCCAGTGAATTCAATTGTAAAATCATTAGTGGCTTTTATGGGGGCAATGACCTGCCCTCCGATAAAATATCCGAAGATCCTACAGGCTGGGCTTATCTTTAACATGAGGACATGCACCAACATAAAAAAAAAGGCCTAGATACAGTATCAGATAGTATGCCCCTCAGAAATATACTAATTAATCAGGCTGGCGTGAAACTCTAACGAGGTTCAGATTTTTTATTGTAGTCAATGTACTTACTAAAACATCAATGCCCCAAAAAAAAAATTAAACTGTCATGACTCATTTTTCAGTCAAAACCAGCGTAAGATTTGTAATTTTCCAAATTAACCAAGCAGCATTGATAATGAAGCTCTAAAATACTTTTGAAATTTAATTGCAAAAGCCTCTGAACATATTCTTCCATGCTTCAGCTGACACTGTGGAAGTTATCTGAAATTCTCACAAAGATCTACAGTTATTTTCTTTTCCATTATTGTTGCCTCCTCTCTCCACAGGACAGTGTGTATTTGTGTTGTACCACTCTAGCCCACATCTCTTGTACAATTGGAAGTGCTGATGACTGAGCATCGCCACTGGGCCATCATTTCTGCAGTAAGCCTTCCAGACCTGATATGACTGAATCAGAGGAGAAATACAGTGTATTGGAAGAAACGAACAATAGGACTGCTGCACAGTGGAGAAAGCAAATCTGCTCAAATATTCAGCACCAGAGGAAATAAAATAAAGAGAACTCATCTCACTGTGTACCAGCACAAATTGGAAAAGTTTGTAGCCCCATGCAGCATCATGTGTCCAACAGTGGAAGACGAGTATATTACCTCAGACTTGTGCTGAAACAATAAGGCAGGTGCTCTGGCTGACAGATATGACAGAAAATGAATCAACAATGGTGATAACTGAGAGTCAAGCAAAAGTCATTTTTTGTGAAAACAAAACTAAAATAAAAAAAAGTATTTAAAGAAATCTGCTTTGTCAATAGATGGCTGAAACATTTCTCTGAATCTATTTGTAAGTCGACTAGAAAATATTTCATTCACAAGCTATCGGGAAAAGCATTCTTCCCATTCTTCATTCTTCTACATAAATGCACCACTTCATTTAATCTTTTCATCAATTCATATTTTCAAAAGGAAAACATATACACAATATAAATATACATTTATAGTTTATATTGCTCATATGATGTCAGAGCTCCTCTTTATACAATGTGCACTGTGTACTAATATCACCATGGTAACATTCTCCAGCATAAATATTAAGGTATATGTTAGCTAACACCCTCAAAAATCTGCTGCATTCGGCCACATATACATTCACTGTATAGTCTATATTGTTCATATCATGTCAGAGATCCTCTTTATTAAATGTGCCATGTTTATATTGTAATGGAAAACATATCAACACTGTGTACTAATATCACCATGGTAACATTCTCCAGCATATAGATAAATATTAAGATATAGCATTACAAAAAGGAGGAGTTTTAGATGTTAGCTAACACCCTCAAAAATCTGCTGCTTCATAAACGGCTTTATTATGTAAGTTAGAGGATTGTTCAGGAAATGAACAGAACGGTAATTTAAGCAGCTTTGGTTTCTAATGTGATGAATATTAAGAGGGTAAAGAGACACCAGTGTTTTTCCTGTTGGGTGAACATGTCTATATACTCTGAGCTAAAGACAACTCAGGCCAAATAACAAAGGGGAGACCTTACATGCTATACCTCCAGAGCCGAAACAGCTCTTTGTCAATACCAGCTTCACAATCACTCTGCGTTATTCCAGCCCCCCCCCCCCCCCCGAAAGCAACATATCCCCATGGGGGGAGGAGGAGGAGGGGGGGTGATTTTCATCAGTAACCTGTCAGGCGCCAGTGAGTGATGTCTCAAAAAGCCCCGATTTAATATAATTTCCAATACACCTGTCACATTTAAGAACATGTCGCTCTAAAGGTACACAGTCAGTTACAACTGGTTATTGTGAGAAACACCTCGCTTCCCCGGCTGGAGCTGGAAATGTAAACAATAATGATCCTTTGAGCCGTGCAGCGATGGAAGAACATGGCGGGAATGCGCATCTACTTCTCTATTTGCTCATATTCCCCTTGTGTCATTCATTATAAGCAGTGTCCATTTAACCCTCCTGTTGTCCTCGAGTCAAGGAAGGAAGGACAGGAGGGAGGGAGGAAGAAGGAAGGAAAGGAGGGAGGGAGGGAGGGAGGGAGGGAGGAAGGAAGGAAGGAAGGAGGAAGGAAAGGAGGGAAGAAGGAAGGAAAGGGAGGAGGAAGGAAGGAAGAAGGAAGGAAAGGAGAGAGGAAGGAAAGGAAGGAGGAAGAAGGAAGGAAAGGAGGGAGGAAGGAAGGAAGGAAGGAATGAAGGACAGTAAAAGAGGGAGGAAGGAAGGAAGAAGGGAAGGAAGGACAGAAGGGAGGAAAGAAGGAAAGGAAAGGAGGGAGGAAGGAAGGAAGGACAGATGGAAGAAAGGAAGGGAGGAAGGGAGGAAAGAAGGAACAGTGAAAACAGATTGGGTCAATTTGACCCGGGAGGACGACAGGAAGGTTAAAAAACTTGTCGCAGATGTTGTATTTTAAAAGGAGCTTTCACACCTTAAATGTTTGATAGAAGCACTGAGACCAGTTACTTGTGAGGTTTGGTGCAACTCTTAAATGTATTCATGGTTTATTCATCCTGCTGATGATGAGGATCCAATGAGCAGATTACCATTACTGATACATCAGAAGGTTAAAACAGATGTGTGTTGTGTATTTATAAGCAGCTCATCATTATTTATAGCATACAGTATGAGACCCAGTTGCGATCTTGACTAATTACCAACTAATTATTTTTGTTGAGCTTTTTGTGACTTTCATAATAGAAGAGTAAAGTTTAGAATAAAGGGTCCTACATTCCTGAGCTTGGGGTTGATTTTGGAGGAGGACTATGATGAATGAATGAATGAATGAATGAATGAATGAATGAATGAATGAATGCTGAACTTCAGTCTATTTACCTGCACATCTCTGTAATCGAGGCTAACCTTCCTGTCGTTCTCCTGGGTCAAATTGACCCTGTCTGTTTTGACTCTTCCTTCCTTCCTTCCTCCCTCCCTCCTTTTTTCCTCTCTTCCTCCCTCCTTTCCTTCCTTCCTTCCTTCCTTCCTTCCTCCCTTCCTTCCTTGACTCGAGGACAACAGGAGAGATAATCGTTCATTAATCGTAATCGAGGTTAAAAGTTCAATTAATCGTGATTTTGATATTTGCCATAATCGCCCAGCCCTACTATACATATTATTTTTTAATTGATCCCAACCACATAAACCAAACTAGTTATATAAAACTAGTCATTTTTGTTACATTTATCTTTTCACAGCTCTGCTTCTGACCTACAGGACGGCAAACAATGTCACCACTTGACTTAAAAACATCTGCACATTTTTATAAACAGTAGCCTAACAAATATAATATGAACACATTTTTCAGATCTGTGAAAATTAAATTGCTTGTGTATGCTTGTGTCTCTTGGGAAAACTGTTGTAGGTAAATTTTCCTAGCCTCCAAACCACTTATTGACAGAAAGATTGGCTGCTATAATCCCTTCATCTTTCTACGCTGCCTTAAGCCTCTCACAATATCTCTATCCATCTGGTACACAACAGTGCTTGGGTCCCTTGGCTTATCATGTCTAAACTATCTCTTGCCTTCTACCTCATAGGCAGACTTAATCACAACCTTGCTTTTTTCCTTTCCAGCTGGCCGGTAAACAGATAGAGCCTCCTGCCAGTCTGTAAAGCTTTGACAGCTAATATAAAACTCTTAAAACCTCCTCCAAAAACTCAGCAAAAAATTGCATAATGACAATGACAGAAGGGAGATGCCACATAATACAGTTACCTGTGGGGAGGTAAGGCCTGGGTACCAAGTTTTGAAAGTTAACCTTCCTGTTGTCCTCGAGTTAAGGAAGGAAGGAAGGGAGGGAGGAAGGCGGGAGGAAGGGAGGAAAGGAAAAGAAAGAAAGAAGGAAAGGAGGGAGGAAGGGAAGAAAGGAAAGGAAAGGAAAAGAGGGAGGAAGGGAGGAAGGAAAGGAGGGAGGAAGGGAGGAAGGAAGAAGGAAGGAAAGGAGGGAGGAAGGAAGAAGGAAGGAAAGGAAAGAGGAAGGGAGGAAAGGAAAGGAAAGGAAAGAAGGGAGGAAGGAAGGGAGGAAAGGGATAAGGAAGGAAAGGAGGGAGGAAGGAAGGGAGGAAAGGAAAGGAAAGAAGAAGGAAGGAAAGGAGGGAGAAAGGAGGGAAGGAAAGAAGAAGGGAAGAAACGGGGATGGAGGAAGTACAGACGGAAGGAAGGAAGGGAGGACAGAAGAATAAGACGGGGTCAATTTGACCCGGGAGGACGACACAAAGGTTAAATACCTTACTTTTTTTGGGGGGGGGTCTGTTGTATTTATTGGATAATAACAGTGGAGATAATATGAAACATGGAGCGGGGGGGGGGGGGGGGGGGGGAGGGGGGCAGTCACACAGAATAACCACCAGGCCACCCTCACACTCCTACTTGTCTCTTCTTATTCATAAAATGTAAAAGTTTTATTACCATCCAGAGACTTTACTAGCTCAACATAGCTTCCTTAGTATAAGCAAATTCCAATGGCTCTTACAGATGTGAGGCTTCATATAAACTACACCTCCCCTCTTTCTTTAAAAATGTCCAGTGCATGAACAACTTTCTGCTAATTTGTCATTAGCAGCCGTCAGACCTATACAGTAGTAATTACCGCTAACTCTTAGCATACACTATACTAGTGGAAGTAAATAAGAAAGTGTGCTACAGTAGAAATGCAGTCTCATGTCAGTAGTGCTTGTGATGAGGTCCTGTCCTCCCTTCTTGTCTCAATTGCTCACAGATGTTCCTTTGCCTCAGAACCCACAATCCAACGTAGTGTAAATAAAAGGGCTGGCTGGACACGAACCAGTAAATCTGAAACATACTACTGGATAGTCAATAGAGCCTGAAGCCTTGAGGTGGGTGTTGCCAAAGAAAACACGCACCATTTGATTTAACATTTGCAATGAGCTATCACAGTCGGCAAAGCTTAGAAGCCACTTGAGCAGCTGAAATGTGTCTGCAGTTGTTTGAGCGGGATGATGTATTACACCAGATCAAATTAATGAGCAGCAGGAGATAAATCAAACTCAGAAAAAAAGAAATGTTCAGTATAGTATTAGATAGTTATAGTTCGTTCCATTACATCTTGTTTTTTCTTTTTTTTTTTATGCGAGGTATCAAAGCTAAAAGTAGATGATGGTTTTCTCAAAGCCCACGCTGCCTGAATTAGACCATGGCTTGAACTTGCCTTGCTGTCTAGTCAAAGTGATAATATGTACTTCAAAAGAAAATGAGGCCCAGACTCACTTCTGTTTTAATGCAAGAGAGAGATAATGCTGCATAATCAGAACTACCAAAATCGTCAAGAGTATGTACAGACTGAATTAAAAGCTGCAAAATGTGCTGGTAGAAGAAGCCTTTTCTATGTTTGATTTTGAAGCTTTTTTTACTTTGCCTTTTTAACACAGGAACATATTTTATTTTTTATCTTAAGATCTTATATCAGGACAAAGATCTCATTATATAAAAAAGGTGACATCTAGTGTGAATCTGAAGAACATGATGTACCAATGGGACTGTTGAGTTTTACATCTTACTTTTACACATGCCTAACCTGAGGATACTGATATTAATTATTGAGCTTTTACTCAACACATATATATTAAAGAGCACAGCATACACAAGATTAAGCTCTACAGCAGGGATGTCAAATATGTGGCTCGTGGGCCAGAACCGGCCCGCCAAGGTGTCCAATCCGGCCCACTTTCCTTCTTGTCTTCTTTTCTTTTCCTTCCGTCCTTCCTCCCTTTCCTACTTCTTTCCTTCTTTGTTTACTTCCCTCTGTCCTTCCTCCCTTTCCTACTTCTTTCCTTCTTTGTTTACTTCCCTCTGTCCTTTCCTTCCTTCCTTGTCTTCTTTTCCTTTCTTCCTTTCCCATTTCCTTTCCTTCATATTCCCTTTTCCTTCATTCCTTCCTTCTCTCCTTCTTTCCTTCCGTCATTCCTTCCCTTCCATCTTTCCTTCCTGTCTTCTTTTCCTTTCTTCCCTTGGCCTTCCTTCCTTTCTTTTGTCTTTCCTTCCTATCACTTTTCCCTTCTTTCCATCTTTGTTTCCTTCAATCCATCCTTCCTTCCTCCCTTCCATCTTTTTATTGGTCTGGCCCATATGGAATCAAATTTAGCTATACGTGGCCCTTTAACTAAAATGAGTTTGACCCCCCCTGCTCTACAGTTAGGCAATTGCAGAACAATCAGGTCCATTACAGTGCAAAGTAAATGGACTACTTTGACTCTCACGGTCACTCACTATTATATCACAGCAGGAAGGCTCTGGATTAAACCCAAACAGGGCCAACAGGGGATTTTTAATTTTTGGGATTTTTACATACTTCAATACTACAGATGTTTATTATAATTATTCAGCAGACTTTAATGTCCATCATTAACAGTGACTACAATCAACACTAACTAATGCTCATTAAATCAGCTCCAAAGCACTGTTCAATAGAAGTAGGGCATGGCTTACACTTTCTTTGGCTCTAGCTTGGAGCCCTACTAAAAAAGAAACCTTTAATGGACTATTAATGAGCTAAATTGACCATTTATAGGTAACAAAAGGTGATAGGGATTCTCATGAGCCCTTCCATACAGAAAACAGGACCAGAGTGAAGAGTGAATCTAAATGCCGTTACTTACACTGATGATTTTTATCGACTTCAGAGGTTTCCAAAAATCAACCTGGGGAATCATTTCAGTATATTTCTCTAAACCTAGACTTTGTTATAGCGATGTGCAGAGCCTAATAAACCATTAAAATCAACAATAATTATATATGAGAGACAATTTTATAATATATGGCTCATTAAATCCATTTAAAATAAAAATGCCATACTCCCTATGGCTATGATCTTTACAGCTATGGTTGTGTTTTGTTTGCTCAGCATCTTGTCAGGTTGTGAAACCTTTTCACATTAAAAAGGTTGCTATCTACTCTGGGCAACTGGGTTGATGCTGTTCAGGCCTGCCTAAGCAAGCCGATAGCTGTAAATTGACAAGGGGCCAGCCAAGCCCCTTGGTAGAAGCCTGCCCTGATTAATTAGAGCCATGGAAGATGGAAAAAATATCTGGAGCTTAGTACTCCTGTAATCCGTCTCTCCAGAGATCATGTGCTCAGAGCTTGACCAAGCAAAATACAACGAAGATGGTAAGGCAGACAGTAGATCCCCTCCCTGTTTATTCCAGTTTTCTACTGATCTCTGCTCCACTGTCACCAGCAGAATTAACTCCAAGCCACCAAAGGGAGTTATGAATATGCTATTTTATTTGAGAATATGCGCAAAAGCCATAAGAAGTCTACTGATATTCATTGGATAGAAGTTTGAGAATTATTGGATGAACTGAACCTTGCATGTAGTAAACCCCCATATGAGTCTGGCTTTGTTTGGCAATAATACAACTTCTCTCGAACCGTCTTTCCTTTAATAAAATCATTATTCATTGTGTTTGCATCAAGCTTTTTCTGTGTATTCTCTATATCATTTCGCAAGAAGACACCCAACATATAATCAAACCGACTGGCCATAGAAATGACTATGAAAGGGGTAACACAACAGAAAAGGCTGTTCAACAAATAGATACAACAAGAGGGATAAATAGAGATTAACCCTCCTGTTGTCCTTGGATCAATGAAGGACAGAAGGAAGGACAGGAGGAAGGAAGGAAGGAATGAAGGAAGGAAGGAAGGAAGGAAAGGAGTACGGAGGGAAGAATGAAGGAAGGAAAGGAAAGGAAAGGAGTACGAAGGAAAAGAGGAAGGAAGGAAAAGAGTAAGGAGGGAGGGAGGGAGGAAGGGAGGAAGGAAGGAGGGAAAGGAGTAAGGACAAAAGAGGAAGGAATTTAAGAGAGAAGGAAGGAAGGGAGGAAGAAAGGAGGAAGGAAGGAAGGAAGGAAGGAAGGAAGGAAGGAAGGAAGGAAGGAAAGGAGTAAGGACGAGAAGAGGAAGGAAGGAAGGAAGGAAGGAAGGAAGGAGGGATGGAGGGATTTAAGGAGGAAGGAAGGAAGGAAGGAAGGAAAGAAGGAAGGAAGGAAGGACGGAAGGAGGAGGGAGCAAAGAAAGAGGGGAGGAGGGGAAGAAGGAAGGAAAGAAGCAACAGTCAAAACAGATGGGGTCAATTTGACCCGGGCGGACGACACGAAGATTAAATGCAATCCAAAAAGAATACAAGTAGAATTGTCCCCATTACAATTTGTATAGTTTCGATTATAATTTTTAGCAGTATTAATAACAATGTGCTCATCAAATAATCACTGCCATCTGGGAACATGGCTGCATTGACGTGGAAAGAAAGACGAGCAGTTAGCCAATCAGACCCATTGTAAACACACCCTCAGGTTAGCCAAATGTAGTAAAAAGAGAAAACAAGGGTGACCGATGTTGGCTCATGTGATCGATCGATTTCAGCAAGACTCCAAAAAAAGATATCTTCCCCTTTAAGTAAGGCTGTAAACACGAGTAGTGAAACAATACTTCTTTTGAGGACTTGCTTTTGGCAGCCTTTGTATCTATTCAACAAACCATTTATTTCTCTTTTAACAGAGCTGTACAAGAATAGACTGAAATGAGGAAATAGCTGACCGAAGAACAAGTAAACAAGCCTTTGGACCATCCAAGCATGCAATGCACATTTTCAAATTTCCAAGACTTGCTTGTTGATGTGCTTTACAGATTCTCCAAACCTCAAAAGAGTGAGGTTCTACACCCAGGCATAGTGATGGGTGAGGGGTTTAAGAGTTGGCTCGCTGTCTCTTTGGGTTCCTTACTTTGTCATTCATCTCCTTTCTGATCTTCAGCAATGAACTCCCCAGTAAGAGGGCAATAACTCCCATTGACTTCTGTTTCTGTCATCTCTGCTGGCTAGAATTACTCCTCAGATCTATACGGAGCATGACCCTGAAAAGTGTTTTCAATTACTTGCTGCTGGTGTCAACCTCTTGTGCTGAGCTTACTGAAATTGAACACCCCAAACTTTAAACAAGGCCACAAAGTTATGCTGTGCTGCTTCTATCAACAACATGGAATTACACATTTGACGAATGCCTCTCACTGGCATGCATGGTATAATTTGAGAGCAAATTATGCTTGGTACATAGAAAAGATCAGCCGAAGCACTTTGAGTAACATTCAGTTCAATGCAATAAATAAAATATCAGCGTACATTAGGAGCAGTTAACTTGTAATAGCCCACATTTGTGTTGGCTCTCAGGTGACCTCGTCAACCAGATGTCCGGGAACACACTGTTCAGACCCTGCTCCCACAGGCCATGTGTGCAAAGTGTGCCAAAAGAGATGGTGTGTAATCAAGGTTTACAGTTCGGAGTCACATGACCGACCGCAGAATGCAACCTTGGCGTCTGTTTGAATCAATGATGGAGGTTCGAGTGCTGAATGCAGGTCAAAACAACTGCCGCAGTCCATTCTTGAGAGTGATGACTGTCTATAAGAGGGTTGAATATCATCGTGTCTATGCTTCATATGCACACTCAAACAGAGTTTTCACTCTCTCCTACAGCTGTGATGGAGGCAAATAAACATCTTCACCAAAAGTAGCACGTTCAACTTGTATTTGTCAGCCATGTAAATCAGTCAGACTCCAGATTGTTACTAGAGTACAGAGGTAGTATGTATACACCCATATTGGTTTTAGTTTTCTTTTATACTGCTATTTGACGCTGCCGGTGCCATCAGGATGAAGCCACCCTTTGTCACATGTTTTGGTCTTGCTCTGCCCTGGTTCCACTCTGGCCTGCCATTTTTGAGACTTTTACATATATTTGTGAGAAAGAGATACCACTAGATCCAGCAATCGCAATATTCGGGGGTTGCCCCTACAGAAGAGGGAGCGACGCAGTGGCCATCTCGTCATTATTAGCACAGAGGCTGCTATTGTTAAAGTGAAAATCCGCTAAACCACCATCACATTCCCAATGGGTACACAATGTTATGTCCTTTCTGAAGTTAGAAAAGCTGAAATACTCATTAAGAGGCTCAACCAAGAGGTTTGATAAGGTATGGCGTCCATTTCTATGTTATAATTCGCTCCTAGGTTTTCTGATGTGTTGTACAATGTTGTTATTTCAACGAATGTATGGTGCATTTGAAAATTCAATAAAAAGATTTAAATATATATACACTACTATTTGACTCCTGCTCAGGTTGGAGGTAGATGGTCACCAAAGTCACCAAACTCCATGTAAACATACAAATCATGCAGGTAGTTAAATCTTGCAAAAACATGTAGATATATACAATCAAGCACTGTATATGCCAGGGATGTCAAACATGCGGCCCGTGGGCCAGAACCGGCCCGCAGAGAGGTCCAATTGGGCCCAGTTTCCTTCCTTCCTTCCTTCTTTCCTTCCTTCCTGTCGTCTTTTTCTTCTGTTCGTTCTTCCTTCCTTCCTTCCTTCCTTTCTTCCTTCCTTCCTTCCTTCCTTCCTTCCTTCCATCCATCCATCCATCCATCCATCCATCCATCCTTCCTTCCTTCCTTCCATCTGTCCTTCCTGTATTCTTTTCCTTCTCATACCTCCTTTCCTTCCGTCCTTCCATCTTTTTAATGATCCGGCCCACATGAGATCACCTCTGGTGTATGCCTACTAACACCTGATAAGTTGTCCAATCAGCCAAATGACATCATCTATGTAGGCGAGTATAGGTGTTTAGGGCATGGATGGGCAAGTATGAGCAGAAAATGGAGATACTCAAGTCCAAGTGCCTCAAAACTGTACTTGGTTACTTTCCACAACTGGATTTGAGTCTTGCTTTACCAATCATGTGTCTTGTGTCGTTCCTGCACACATACATACACACACACACACGACTTGGACCAAACAAATCCCCATTCGCCACACTAATTTAAAAGACAATAGACGAATTCCTCTGGAAATGAGTGCATCTGTACAATGCAGCTGTCACTTTGCTTTAAATGAGAACTCTGCATGAACTTTTGCAGGATTAGAACTGTATTTCCTTTTAACACTATTGTTTACTTGTTAGAGGTGTGCTTGTCCCAGCGTCCCCGAGCTATTACTGCCTCGGTTGGCACGGCGTCACGTTGTCAAGGGTGATGACTTTACTCTTATATATTGTGTAAGGTGT
The DNA here is from genome assembly GCA_021039105.1 of Scomber colias. NCBI lineage: Eukaryota > Metazoa > Chordata > Actinopteri > Scombriformes > Scombridae > Scomber > Scomber colias. Next base: position 34,243 of record JAJDFG010000539.1, on the reverse strand, counting down.
AAACTCTAGCTAATACTGATTTGCAGTGGCACGGATAAAAGTTCAAATCCTCTACTCCCTTCCTCCCCTCTGTCCCTCTCTCTCAGGAGTCCTTGCCCTCGGCCGTATGCCATGACACATTGCTAGGGCCAGAAAGGAAATTCCCATCAATCACACTTAGAGGAATGAAGTGTGGACGAAGGTAGTGATGCGTCAGTGGTCGTGATAATGGCCTTGAAAAGTCAGAGTCTGCCAGCCCTCACCATCTCTCACTGTACCTTTGATGGAATAGTCCAGGTTCTCTGGAGACTGGAGACGAGGATCTCTGCCCACGAAATACTGCGGAGATGAGTCATGGAACATTCCAGAGATAGTGCGCTTCTGATCTCACCTTAACTAACCCGCAAATTTCATACAAGTTAAATGATTCATCCAAGACAGATTTTCACTTTCATGAATCATGAACTTCATGAGCTCCACTATACTGCCACACAACTGGTACTAATTTTGGGAACTACTTTACGACTCCAGTGCAGTTTCTACTAATGTTACTTCTTCTTCTTCTTCTTGTGCGATCCTTGATGTCATTTAACCTATTAAATGGAGTTACCACTGTCAAAAGAGACCCAGAGAGAAGAGATTCGATGACTCAATGAGTAGTGGAGGAATATTTTTGTCTTGATAGCCTGACAGAAAGCGGCAGATATGAATTTTGACTGTCAAAGCCTTTTAAAACACTACGTACATCTAAACAGATTCCAGACGTCTGAATGGCCGCCAACATCTAATTTTTTCAATGATTTATAAATGGCTACATATTTTACTCATTGAAGGCTGTGCCAAAGCCTGAAGATTGACCCAGCTTTATACATGATCATTTATGCCTCTGGGATACATGAAAAAGGATCAACTGCTCCTAGGAACTGTTAAACACAATGTGTGGACTGAAAATGACTTTGGTGAGATGGTTACGCCACTCCCTGCTAGCTGGTTGGGGCAATTTAGGCTAAAATTAAAAACACAATGCCTGAATAATGAAGAGGGGAAAAAAATGACAATCCAGTATAATCAGCTTGTGTTGCCTCAGCCCTGCCATTAACATTTAGGTGGAGAAACATATTACTTAATATTTAATCCAGGCCTCAGCCGATTCCCATTCAGCTCAACGACCAATGAGTAACTCTCCTGTAGCTCAGATATGATTCAAATATCATGTTTGGTATCTGTGCCTTTGGGGATTTTGGAAACCTGGATACATTTCAATCTCCTTAACCTTCGTATCGTCCTCCCGGGTCAAATTGACCCCCATCTGTTTTGACCTATCCTTCTTTCCTTCCTCCATCCACCTTCTGTCCTTCATTCCCCCCTCCCTCCTTCTTTCTTTCTTTCTTTCCTTCCTTTCCTTCCTTCCTTCTTTCCTCTGTCCTTCTTTCCTTCCTTCCTTCCTCTTTTCCTTTCTCTCTCTCTCCCTCCCTCCTACCTTCCTTCATTCTTTCCTTCCCTCCTTCCTTCTTTCCTTTCCTCCCTTCCTCCCTCCTTCCCTTCCTTTATTCCATCCTTCCTCCCTTCTTTCCTTCCTTCCATCCTTCCTTCCTCCCTCCTTCCCTTCCTCCCTTCTTCCGTGACTCGAGGACAACAGGAGGGTTAAGAAGTTAAAGGATCCTATAAGAGATATCCACAGTGAAACAGCTCAGGAGCAAATAGTTCATTATAAAGCTCTTAGTATGGTGTGGACCCTTTAATAAGTCCCTTCCTATGTCTCATAACCGCCATCTGTTGTGGCAATGGTAAATGGGTAACTATTGGATATCTGTGGCAAATTAGCTAAAACATATGGTACAGACATACTTATCAATGCAAATAACAGTGTATTAGTTATTGATAATTCACATAATATAGCCCAAAACTGAACTATGATATAATACTAGAAAATCCATGTAATAATACAAGGATGTTAATGTGCTCACGGAGTCTTTCCATTTCTCAAAGTGCCTGCCTGACAAGTGAATGCAAAGTCATAATTAAAACAGAACCGAATCTTGAATCATTCAAGCAGTTACCATGTCCTTAGAAAATGAGCACGCCTGGAAATGGACGTGTTGAATGTGTTGATGAGCAGATGTGAAAAACATCTATTCACCACTGAAGAACTTGCTGCAGTACAGGCTCTTCTAACCCTATCAGCTGGCAATGTGCATCTGCGCAGGAACAATGGCCCTCATTCACCCGTCTCAATGAGTCTCGCTCATGTTCTGTGTTTACAGTAAATGTAAAATCCAGTTGTACTAAATATTTATGAGAAGTGGAAAATCTGCTGTTTCTTTTAGACATCACACACATTTTTAGTGGATTTATACCCAGTAATGTCATTAATATTAACATGCAAACTTCCAACGTGTCTTAACAGCTTATAATTTTAATAAACTCATCACAGCTATGGAGCAAGAAGAAGAAATCTACTTGCATTTGCATTGCATCATTGCATGTACTTGCATGCATATACTTAGAGCTGGGGAGAATCTGTGCCACCTAAACAGACAGAGTCATAACAGTCTGATTGGGATGTGTAATAATTTATTTTCCAAGACAGGAGCTGACAGTTTGTTGCAGCATTTGTAATTTGTTCCAAGAGAAGGGAACTTTTATTGAAACAGGTCACTTGATGGAAGTTTCATATGTACCAAAAGCTAAGTTATATTAGTTTGTTAGAGTGTTTCCTGCTTAATAAATGACGTTCTTTTAGGACAACAGGGATTAATGACAACTATGTTAATTCACTGGGGGACAGTGGTTCAATTTCTGCATGCAAAATGTCCACTGATGACCCTAACATTAGGAGGAATCGACCAGGCAATGAAGGAGAGATTTGACTATGTGCTCTGAATTCCTATCCCCCCTGAAATGCAGATGTATCTGTGGGAGGTCCACTAAACCCTTCAACATCTAACTAATTAATGCAGAGATTTTTTTGCCTTTAGAGGTTTGAAGTTTTAAAGACATAAAATCCCACAAGCCATTCAAAAAAAAGGGGGAATGAGACTTAAGTTAAAGACTTCATCAGAAAGTGCTCTGGACAAAGAGATCCAGACCAAAGGAAACATCATCAGGGTTGGAATTCCAGCCGTCGTCCAGTCAGACAATAGACAGCAGCTGCACAGAAACAAGTCCATTTATCCAGACTCCCGAGAGGCTGCTCAGTAGGGCTTTTATTTCCTAGCAACTCAAAGAGACTTATGCCATTTGTTCTCAACACTAAAACTGTAAATGCTGTTCACTTACAGTATTTTAGAGTTCTCTGCCAAAGGAAGGCTACTCAGAGGTGACGGCAGAGAAAAGCAAAACCTGCAAACATACACTCACTTGCTTTAGAGCACTGTAACAGGTCATACTGTACATTATAGAGTGTGAGTCTTTTTTTTTCTCTATTTCTCCTCTATTCTATTCTCTTCTTTTTCTAACCAAAAGTGGTCACAGCTTGAAGCAAGAAGGCTTTTTTTCTTTACAAGGACTGGGTATTGAATTTGTCATTGAAGTAAAAGAACTGGTACCATCCCGGAAATTTATTAGAAATAATGGGCATAACAAAACCCCAAACAGTCTAAGGTTGGGACTTCTTTTCTTCACTAATGATTGGTGAAAGCAAACAGCAGTTGTCTGGTGGTAAAAAAAAGGCCAAATGTGCTATGTCTCCTATCGCCTCGTTATTGTAGTGTTGTGGAGATAGTAGAAGCTCACTGCACAGTACAAAATGTTAAAGCAACCTGGTATGGGGCTCTAAAACTGCACAGGGGTACACGGCTAGGTTTGTTGGACTTACCGAGAGCATAAATATACTAACAGCACATTCCGCAGTGAAATTGAACTCCAGCCACTACAACCAAGATATTCACACCTCTTTCAAAGTCCACACTGGCTCCACGTTCTCAGAGCAAACTCCTCATTCCCATATCCCTATGGCAAAGACCACCAACTGCACCTCTCATCTCCTGTTACGACTCCTGACAGTTATGCAAACGGCTCAGGCAAATTTCACAAAGTGATATTTTTTCAACATCGGCTCTGTGTGCTTATGGAGGGAAACATACTTTCACGCTGGTAACACTCCTGCATTGACAGAGTCCAAGGGCAATTTTGGCTCTTTTTCTTTTCCAGATTTCTTAATGTTTGACTAAGTGCAGTGTCACGGTGAAAGGAACGCAGTGCATTTGGGTTGGGTTGTTTCAATTAGTGGTGAAGAAAAAGGCACAAAGAGTAGACAGACATGTTAAAAAAAAAAAAAAAGAGTCAAACAGTTTCAGTATCTGCAGTGGTACAAAAATAGCTGTTTTCTCATAAGTTAATTCAGCTCTGAAAAAAAAAACATGTTTTCAAAAAAGTCTGATGGGTAGAAGCTGCCAGCAATTCCATACTTTCACTCCACTCTTTGAAAATGGGGGGCACATCTGCTTTCATGTACTCCTTCTTGGAGAGTGGGTTTTTTCTTCTTTTCTCTCTCTCTCTCTCTCTCTCTCTCTTTCTAAATGCATTTTTGATGGAAAAGAGGTGCAACTGTTATCCCTTTTAGGTTCACTGGACTGTGCCACCAGCTCAGAAAGTATATTCTCATAGTTTGCTGGTGCACAAAAAAAGAGAGAGGGTATGTTAGATTAGAAGAACAGGCAATTACTGTAAGTAAGTGTGAGGGCACACATGAGGCACTGTCTGAGGTTTATAAATAGTTAACATCACTCCGGAAGAAGGAAGCAGAGTTGTAGAAATGGGTTCGTTCCAATAAATGTCCGAGTAAATAACCGCTGCTGTGCATTATGTTTACACACAGAGCATAAGAGGTTAAATTATTCCTTCTATTTAACTACAGATAATGAGAACTACTGTACGAGCACATCTGCCAGGGGACTCCAAACTCTGGCAATGCCACATACATCCGGACATATAAAAGAAAAACAGTGATGGAAATAGTCATATGAATAAAGAACTACCAAGGGAGACAAAGTAATATGACTCTAGTGGAGTAAAAGTAGCAATTTCACTGTCAAAGCTGCAAACAACATGGGAATTTGTAATATACAATGAGCAGAAAGGGAAAAAAAGAGGAAAGTTTTCATTGTAGGGTTTCAAAACTTTGCATTGTAAAAGGAAGAAAAGAAAAAGAGATTAGCATTTCTGAGTGTCTCTCTCTCGTTAATTTCATTCTACACTAAGCCACTTTTTCACCTCTTTAAAGTATACTCTTTTTTCTTTTTTTTAAAGAATTACTCCTTGGAGAACCCACCACTTTAACTAGATTAAACTAGAAATAGAAAAAAAAAAACAAGGGACAAAAACAGAACACTTCAAGATTCATCTGTGAAAGTTTCGCTACTGATCATTGAGTCTAATAAAGAAGTCACACATCATCTCTGGTTTCAGATCTCTGGGGATGTATGAGAGCTCTGGGGGGGTGGGGGTAGAGGGTGGAGGGGGGGATAAGAACTACACCCAGTATTATCAGGCTTATTGTCTGGATTAACAACAACACACGCTAGTACAACCATCGCACCAAGAGCAAATTGATAACATCAGTGGTGTAAGCAAGCAGAATATTAATGCAAAAGATATGCAACGTGTATGATACAGGTGTGCTAATGTCTTCAATACAAAAGCTTTAAAATATTCCCCCCATGTTTGATTTTTCACATTAATAACAAAATGATCTGCCAAAGTGCTTATTAGATCAGAATTTTCCAGATATGCAAGGAGAAAAATCCAACCCGACATTAGTCAGTGACCCATATGAGTGGTTTCTGGTTCAGCCATGGTAAATTGAGCTTCTTCATGCAGTGAGAGCCAATCTATATGAGATTATTTTTATAATGACTTCATTCAGTCTCATAACATAGAAACATGGATTGTAGAATATGAAGAAGGAGCACAAGTACTATGATGTAAATAAATGTCAGAATCAATTATTTCATACACCAAAAAAGCTAAAATCTTCTTTGGTATCTTTTTTTTTTGAGAATTGTCTCGAAAGAGGAAAAGAATTGTTAAGTCCTAATTTAACAGGAAAGAAGAAAATTATGTGAGCACATTCACTTTTGGTTAGAAAGAGCAGACCAAGGCCAAAAATACCCCAAAAGAACAATCCAACGTTTCCATCCTCAATTGATGAGTCACATAACACACGTGGCAGTGCCTTGGGTATCTTTTCCAACACTGAAATCTCAAATATGGTGGAATAACAGACCTATATCTGTTCCCATAGGCTAAGATAGAAGTCCATGTAAAGTGAATTCAGACATTTTCTTCTAAACACATTAAATAGGTCATAAATGTATTTCTAAAAAAGGTGTAAAAAGCATTTCAACCATTTAGATTTGAATTGTGGAGCAAGGCTTCACAAACTGTGTTTCAAGATTTCTGTGTTCAGTATTTAGTGGGCGGGTCTGTGATTAGCATAAACCCGCCCCTGCTGCTGTAGAGGTATAAATACATTCAGCACACACTACTACTACTACAGTCTACAGTTAGCCAGTTAGCTGAGTTAGCCACCGAGCTAACCGCTGAGCTAGCATCCGAGTTAGCCGCTGAGCTAGCAGCTAAGCTAGCCACCGAGCTAGCAGCAGAAAGCTCTCAAACGTAGCGTGCATGTTTCGGGTAGAGGTGGTGACTTTGACTGACAGGTGACACTTGGTAGGGGGCGGGGTTTCAGCGTACTCGGCGGCCACGCCCACAGAGTTTGGTAGCAGAGAAAGAGGCTGATTTTTACACAACTTTGAAGCCTAATTTCATATATTTGGCGATTTTTTTAATCATTCAAATTTGGCAGGGTGGTTAACAACACACTTTTCTGTGGTATGTCAAACTCAGAACATATATTTATTCTTACTTTACACTGACTTTAACAATATGGATTCTGTCTTGTGTGTTTATAATGTGTAAAATAAACAGTAACAACTGATGTAAAAAAGGTGATTTTTAACCATTTATATCAGTTGTGAAATAGCAGTAGGCCTATGGTATGCACTGTATCCAGCAAAGCCTCCTCCAGCAGCTTTGGTTTACCCCAAGATGGCAATTGGCTCAACCTGTCTAGACATAAAAAGGTAAAACTCAGTTAACCTCAACATCCAACAATACGGAGGATTTGATTGAGATGGATGCCACATCATCCCAAAGGAAAAACATAACTGACCTGTGTCCTGCCTTTGCCACAAGTACAGATGCAATTCTCACCCTCGCATCAGCTGCAGTCCACAGTGTCAAGGTAAATTGTCAGACTTTTTCCACAAACTGTCTAGACTTTCCACCCTTGCAGGCCAGCATGGGATCCCTGATAGTGGAAATCTATTCTACAAAATGCTCAGAACCTCTAATGAAGAAATGAAGCATGGAGGAACCATGACAGACCACAGCCGGAGGGAACCATACAGAGAGAGAAACGACCGTTGAAAAAGAGAGAGAGAGAGAGAGAGAGAGAGAGGGAGAGTGTGTGAGAGAGAGAGTGAGTTGTTCAGAGTGGAGGGAGAGTGACAGGAAGGAAAAAAACAGCATGCCAAGATAAAGAAAGGAAAGTTTAAAGACAGAGGGAAATGGAAAAAAAAGAAGAGAATGAAAAATAAAGGCAAGAATTCATTAACAGAAAGATACGGAAAATTAAAAAAATAAAATTTTTAGACTTTGGCCTTCATGATGTCCTTGTTGCTGCTCATGCTGGTGCTATTTTTCAATTACTAAGTGGCATTGGAAAATTAATGGCTCTCATTTGACATATTTATACAGTTAAAAAAAGGAAAATGTTAGCTGGCAGACCATTTTTAGGAACTTCAACCTCTTTCAACCCTTACAGGGTTACAAATAAATAGTGATAACATGCATGAAAATTGTATTAGACAGGTACCATTTCAGCATAAATGTCCTGTAGTTTTACTTTTTTATGATTTTTTTCTTTCCAATCTATGCCATTTGAAGAATATGCAGAGCTGCCATCGCCTGAAAACTAACTTTAGATACCTTGAAACATAAAAGCTGGCTAAAATCATTTCAAATCAGCCTATTGCTTTAAAAATTGATGACTAAAGCTGAATTAATCACCATTCAACTCTGAAGTTCTATCGTAATTTTATTTTCTAGCTTCCTTTAACTTATTGGTTTGGTTTTTCCAGCACATTTACTTTATGGCTGAGTCTAGACAGCTCTAGTGAGCCTCTACACACTGGTGGCCTTTCACTAGCTGATGCAAGGAAGATGAACATCGAGCAGCTGAAGAGCAAGATTGTCTCTGTCTGTCTCAGTTGGATGCAAGGCAATCGTTTCCCATCAACAAAGACCATATTTTAGATCTTTATTGACTAAAATGTAATGAATGCAGCTTAAGAATACAAACTGTGTGGAGGATTTACATTGTGTGTGTGTGTGTGTGTGTGTCTGAGTGTGCTTGTCTTCATTTGCAGTGTGTTTTCAGTCCTCTTGGCTCAGTATCACCTTTAGTCCCCCCCTTTGGCACAAATCTGCCAGGCTGACTCATTGTCTCAGGTGAAGTCAAGCAGAAGACATGGTTGACCCAGCCCCTCTGGGCCCCGCCTCCCTACACACACACACACAGACACACACACACACACAGCAAAACCAACCCCCACTACACCCAACCCCTACCTCCTCAGCTCTACTCTCGGGATTCCCGTTATTTCACCCTGTCTGCGACGGGACTTCTGGGATTACATCGCATATCAGTCTGGCGCCTTGCCTCCTGCCACTGTCAACAGCCATGGGAGGGGAGGGCACACCCTTTGCTCAGCACGGCTCCACTTTTGAGCACAAACCAGTCATTGGTCCTCATTATTTATGACATTTTCTGCAAGATTATTAATTCATCAGAATTACATTATATGCCAGACACGGTCCAGACACTGTCACATCTGCGTTGTCTCTGGAGCCCAGCAGGTCCTACAGGAGCGAGCAACGCCCACTCCATCAATCCCCACCTGCCCCCCACCCTACATTACTGTTTTTCCAACATCACTAATTGGGTTTTGTTTATAGGTTCTGTGATCACTGCCGACAGCATGATCGCTACTGTTGCCTCCCAAAGTCTAATGGGGGGGAACCTGTCTATTTATCTGCTGCCTGCTTCACTTTCACTAATCACGCTGTCATCTAGCAAACATTGTTCTCATTCAAGACGTGTGAGCATCTGTTAATATGATAACAATGTCTTGTATTGTACTGATGTGATATCAACGTCATTCGATCTCCTGCTTTGTTCAAGTTTATTAATGCCTGATACCAATATTAGAAATGTGATATGAGGTGTGTGGTGCTGTTAGCTCAGGAGGCTGACTAATCAATGGGTTAGGGTTACAGTTTTTCAGAGAGGCCCACTTTTAAAGCTGAGAATAATCAATACTTTTAATGGCTCAACTTACTAAAGGGGGCTACATAATGACGAACCCAGCAGGAATTATCACTCAACTCTGCTGTTTCCTTGCACACCAAAAAAAAAAGAAGTTATTTGCCTCTTTTAGTTCATTTTAGCTCTGCTCATAAAATCCCATTTTTAGCAGCAGCAGGTCAGTGTCTTCATCAAAAAAGCCACTAGCACATTTCATGCCCAGCACCAGATGACTCGAATTGGTAAAAAAAAAAAAAACCTAAAATATTGGAATTATATTCATCAAAATTGGCAGAAATCCAACTTCTAATAAATGCTATTGCTCCATGTCCATGAATGAATTGTGTGCCAACATCATAGCTGTAAGTGATAATATGTCAGATGTCTTTTTTAGTTTGTGTTACCGCAGCAACAATAAGTGACCAAAAAGTGAATTAATCCAGTTGCCATCTTTATTTGTGGCCTATATGGTATTAATACAGGAAAAAGCAATACTTTCCTCCCGGGTCAAATTGACCCCATCTGTTTCGACAGTTCCTTCCTTTCTTCCTTTTTTTCTTCCTTCCTTCCTTCCTTCCTTCCTTCCCTCCCTCCCTCGTTCTTTCCTCCCCTCTACCTTTCTCTCTTCCTTCTTTCCTCTGTCCTCCTTCGTCGTTTCCTTTCTCCCTCCTACCTTCCTTCCTTCCATCAAACTTCCTTTCCTTCCTTCTTCCTACCTTCCTCCCTTCCTTCCTTCTTCCTTCCGTCCTTCCTCCCTTCCTTCTTCCTCCCTCCTTTCCTCTGTCCTTCCTTCCTTCCTCCTTCCTTTCCTTCCTTCTTCCTACCATCCTCCCTCCCTTAATTCTTCCTTCCTCCCTCCCTTCTTCCTCCCTCCTTTCCTTCCTTCCTTATTTCCTTCTTTCCTCTGCCCTTCCTTCCACCTTCCTTTCCTTCCTTCCTCCTTCCTTTCCTTCCTTCCATCCTTCCTCCCTTCCTTCCAACCTTCCTCCCTTCCTTCCAACAGGAGGGTTAATGTAGCTTCACATATTCACAGTGAGGCATGTGGACAGTAACCACACTCTCTAGGAGGAAAGGACAGAGTGCTGCTCATTGACTTTACCAAAAGATTTCTCCAGCTGATCGATGGATTCAAACCGCTAAACAATCACTGGCTGGCAAAGAGCTCACTCACAACTCAAGTGCCAACAACTCCAAATATAGAACAGGTGAAAGTGCTGGTAGTCACTCTAATACTAAGTCTTTCTTGTCCAAGCTGACGTCGAGCAGCACATGGCTTGACTCAAAAGTAAAGTGAAAGGGTCTCATATCCCCCTGAGAGCAGTTAGCAACCTATAGAGTGGCGGGATCATGAGGCCCGATGTTAATTTGTTCCCCTTGGTCAGTTGCACTCTTCAAGTTGTCACAGTTTTTTACTCAGCTTGGTTTGATGACCCATAAAAGAGGCGGACGCTTTATGCTACACACATTCTGGTATTAACCCTTATATACTGTCCGGGGTCAAATTAGACCCTTTTTTACATTTAAGAGCTGTAAAAGCAACCTGTATGTTTCTTAATGTGGGTTAAAATAGACAAAAATGGAGAAACAGTGCATCATTTTTTATATTTTTGTGCAACTGATACACATTTTTGTATATGCAAATGTCCAAATTTGACCTCCTGGACCATATATAGTGAGTGTGAATGTGTTTCCCCCCCCATAAATGAATAGAATACACTGTTTGCTCTCCGGCAGCTTCATTAAGGTTTAATCAAACATTTATTAATGACTACTGATTGGGAATTTATGAATGTGAATTGGTGCAGAGACTAATTATGAGTCCGAATATGAACAGTATGTAAAAGGTTAGCAGAAAAAAGAATCCTAACAGTATTTTACTATTCATCAAGTATAATCAAAGTCCTTGAGTGATACTGCAATGAAGGGAATCATTCACTAGAAGCATTATTTTATAAGTATGACATTTATAAGCTGACCATAACACACCTGTAGAGTCAATTAGACTGTTGATTGATCATGATTACTCACTTGCTGAGATTCCTGCCATTGAAATCTTATTTTAGCCAAATATATATATATTGTAAAACCCCATCAAGTAAAACTGCATGAGATAAAAGTTGGAGAAATCTAGACAAATGTGATAAAGTCTAAGTAACAAGCTAATTATATGTTCAATATAATAATAATGATAGCACACAGGCACATCATTTCAAAACTACTTACAACCCTGTGTAGTTCAGACCCAAAGATGTACCAATTTCATCACAGTGGAAGATCAATCGCCTTACATGATGGGTTTACTTTCCACGCCATTCAGTCTTCGTGCTCATCATCGCTCTCACCACTCTAATAAGCACGTTAAGTTGCCTTTAAATCAGATGTGAAACTATACTCAATCCCCCCCCACACATACAAAAAAACAAAATTAAAGCATTCAATCAAACATTTTCTTGGACTGGTGCATGTAAAAAAAAAAGCCAACGAAGCATCTGTCCTAGTGGATCTTTTGTTCATAGCTCCTCTACATGCTTGGTGGGATTCTACTAAGAGCTACGAAGCTAAGAAGTGAAATTATCTCCATACATCATCTCTAAAAAAAATTCTGCACAAAACAAGCTTAATCTGGCAATAAAAATGATGTGTCTGCTGCAGTTTCTGTATCTCTCATTACATTAATCTCTCTCTAAAAGACACTTTTCCTCATGAAATGATAATGAAATTCTGGTAGGGCGTTTTTTTTTTTTTCCCCCCTCCTCCCCCCTTCTCCTCCTCCTCCACCAGTCGCTTTTATAATGAAAACCTCTGCTTGAGAAATGACTGGTTAAAACATTTGTCAGCAGTGGTGGATGAAGAGGGAACAATAGGAAACAAATATCTTCAAAATACATGCATGAGTCTCAAAAGCAGACAGAAATTAAACATAAAGAGACAGCAGAAGGAAAAAAAGAAAAAAAAAAAACTATTGAGACTCATTCTGCTAACTCACAGCTGATGTGGCATAGCTTCCATGTAGGTTAATGAAGTCCTAATTTAGACTTTGATGAGAATTCATACTGTTGAGCCAAGAAAAAAAAAAAAAAAAAGGAGAGCACAAATGTCAGGTAGCACACTTCTTTTTTTTTTGTTTCCCACCATCTTTCCTGAACACCAACTGGGATGAAGGCTACAGCTTCTAAGCACTGCATCAAATCCAACACAGAATGCTCCAAACTTAGACAAAGGACCTCCTCCACCCGTGGCGAGCGAGAGGACAGTGATTAATGAGGCCACACCAGCGGAGAGTGGCTCCGTTATACTCCACCTCCACTCTCGTCTCTCTCTGCTTCAGCAACGAGAGTGTCAACAAGTAACTAATGACTGCTAAGATGTCCTCTGTTATACAGTTCCTTGAAAAACATCACAGTCCTTATCACCTCTAATGCTGCATTCACATTCACAGCAGGGCATGGGTATTTAAGTCCACTGCTGCTGCCATAAAGTGCAACTGGGTTAAATTGGTTGGTCATTACTGTTTTGTGCTTGTAATCACACACTAGGCTTCAAAATAAAAACACATGAAACTTACTGGACCCCATACTGAATTTTGAATTAGTGTATTTCCTTTTTTATTCACTGCAGTTATGCAACACACCGGCTAAACACTCAATCCCTTTTTCCACAGGGTATTTGGGATTTACCTACAAACCTACTGACAAACAACCTGACCTGAGCCTCCAAGCTTAACAACCACAAAACAGCCTGAATCCAAATTGAAAGCTGATATACCTCATAGGGAATTTCCTGGTTTGAGTCAAGTAGCAGACTCAATGGTGTATGGTATGATATGTTTTATTTATTTAAACCAGGAAGTAACATTGAGATTAAAACCTGGCCAAGATAGGGTCGGTTAGCAGCATCACACATACAACAGGACAACATATAAAGTGTAAAATTCAAATCATAACAATTAATTGAAACAACTGCAACTAGAAGTGACAATGTCTCGTATCCTATGTTTAAAATCATTTAACCCTCCTGTTGTCCTCGAGTCAAGGAAGGAAGGGAGGGAGGAAGAAGGAAGGAGGAAAGGAAGAAGGAAGGAAAGGAGCGAGGAAGGAAGGAGGGAAAGAGTGAGGAAAGAAGAAAGGAAGAAGGAAGGAAAGGACAAAGGAAGGAGGGAGGGAGGGAGGAAGGAAGGAAGGAAGGAAGGAAGGAAGGAAGGAAGGAAGGAAGGAAGGAAGGAAGGAAGGAAGGAGGAAGGAAAAAACAAAGGAAGGAGGGAGGAAAGGAGGGAGGAAGGAAAGGACAAAGGACGGAGAGAGGAAGGAAGGAAGGAGGAAAGGAAAGGAGGGAAAGAGGGAAGGAAGGAAAGGACAAAAGGAAGGAGGGAGGGAGGAAGGAAAGGACAAAGGAAGGAGGGAGGGAGGAAGGAAAGGACAAAGGAAAGGAGGAAGGAAGGAAGGAAAGGACACAGGAAGGAGGGAGGAAGGAAGGAAGGAAGGAAGGAAGGAAGGAAGGAAGGAAGGAAGGAAGGGAAGGAAGGGAAGGAAGGAAGAAAGAACAAGGGAGCTTCTACTACTCGACACACTTGTGGACTGGAGACTTCCACATTGATCATGGAGGAAAGCAAAAGCAGAAAAGATGAAGAAATTCAACTCCAATTGATATTAAGAGAAAGTTCAGATGTAGGTTTTTATTAAAATATCTTTCTTTCTTTTTTTTTTTTAAAAGAGGGAGTAAACTGCTATGATTAGTCAACATTTCCCACAGCTATTAATAATATATGTGTTGTTCTGCTTTTCTTATCATTTGAGGAACTTCACATTCACTATTACTCACACTAAAGCCAGATATACTCTTTTATAAGACTTTTGGACTAATTTTAGGTCCAAGTCAAAACTCAGACTAACTTTCCAATCGCTTCTTTATAATACATAAAAAGTATAGTTATCAGTTGGCTTTAACAGTCCTGCTTTGTGAGATGCTCAATGACAGGATTATTTATTGTCCTTGTCCAGTTTGTAATTCGTCTGTGACCGCAGGATCATTTCAAACTGTGTGTGTGCTGGTGTGTGTGTGTGTGTGTGTGTGTGTGTGTGTGTGTGTGTGTGTGAACTGCCAACAGCCAATAAATGAGTTTGCAGTAATAAACAACAATGCCTGGAAAGATGGCCTTTAACCAACCGAAGAGTTAAAACTTTTTCAAACTTGCTGCTAGCTACCATTAGCTGTCAAACTGTATTACTGTATCTCCTTAGCTATTAGCCATTAGCATTGGTAGCTAGCTCAACCAGTTAGTTCGAGACTCATGTCAGAGTTTATTAACTTTGACAAATTCTGACTTTTCCATTTCAGAGAGAGAGCTAACTTAAACATCCAGTCAGTTACTATGGTAACCGAGTCTGAAGCCTGCTGACTGGCAGCTTTCTCTCTCTCTCTCTCTCTCCATCTCACTGAGCCACACATGCATTTGTTTTTATTCCCTCTCTGATTCAAAGCACATTAATTGGCAGAGGTTTTGCTATAAGTCAGAATTAATAGCCTTACTTTGAATATTAGTTTGTTAGATGGTACTATTGGTTTCCACTTTTATTGACTGTCAGTCAGAGTGTTTTTTGCCGGGCAGTAGTACTCTGCGTTGCCTTGGTAACTCGGCATAACAGCCCGAGGATGTAAACAAGTCTTGTAAAAAACCTGTGATGTGCAACCCCAATATAATAAACTGTCCATCATAAATCGCCTACTGTGCGCCCTATCAGCAGGGATTTTTAAAAGATCGTTATTAGACAGTGGTGAGATGTGAGCTGCTCTCATCGGACGGGATTTGAAAAAAGATTTATAAAGTCCTGTAATGTACTTTTGGTTTATGGTCATTTAATGTGAGATCATTAAATAATTGGAGAATACGGTTTAGATCATGATATCATTCAGATGTGGCACCTATGAATAATCACAATGATGTTCAAAGCACCAAATTAATGAGACAAAACATGACTGTATGTGTGAAGTAATTACCCCACTAACTAATTTTGTTGTTTAATTTAATCTTTTGATATTTGAAAATACAGCACAATGTGAAATTAAATCATCATTTTACTTTTTTAATTAAACTTTTCACCAACTATACTTTCTATTGTACTGCATGCATGGATATATCACACTATATTTAATTTAATCTACTTCTATATTTGAAAATACAGCACAATGTGAAATTAAATTAGCATTTTATTCTTAATTAAAACTTTTCACAAACTATTCTTTCTATTGTGTGAATGCATGCCAAATGAGTCAACCTCTTATTTCTAAAAAATTGCCATGCCAACCACTTTGGTCCCTCAGCGTGTGTGCAACATAAATCTGTCATCCATTCAGTTTCTCCGCTTTGCTCTTGTGTCCAACAACATTTTTGCCAGTTAAAAACCCCTCTGCAGGAATCTTGTAAAGTTCTTTCCCTCCACTGCGCCGGTCGCAGAGTCCCTTGAGCCAACTGATCGAACTGCAATCTCCCTGTTCAAACACAGCTGCATCAATGGGCTTTTATCACCCCCCATATCCCCCAACTACCCTACCCTGGATACAAAGATATGCACAGCTGCTGCTCTGTTGCCCAGAAACTGAATGTCATTTCAGGAATAACCCCCCCATTCCACAAACAGGATAGTGTTACAGGAAGCACTGCAAACAGCCCAAGCCTCCAAACTTGATTTTCCCCATTTCCACTCCAGGCATCCTATCCTGCTCCTATGCATCCATTTTCTGGAGCTTCACTCTAATGAGAGTTCAGAGGTCTTTAAAATTATGGAGACAAGATGAAAAAAATTGCATAATTGCACCTTTCCTAAAAGGAAGACCTTCCTGTTATTGAATTTTTGGTATCATTTTCCCATCACCGGAGACTGACAGACCTCTGTTGAATCAATGCATACCAAGTTATGAGTTTGATCATTTAAAATCACATCATCAGTTGCAGCTGATTTAGTTTGACAGTCTTACAAAGAGCCCTACTAACAAACCACCGCCAATCTGAAGCCAAAAAGCTCTCCAGCAAATGCATCAGCAGGTTGTTTGTTCAGCAAAATTGTTTTATTTTTTTGTTCCTCTCAAAAAAAAAATCCAATTTTTCCAAAAGTAAATGCCTGTTAACATCAATTTGACATTCTTTAAAACTTTTGGAGCATGAATAAATATTAACATTTTAATATGATTAAACAATGTCAGCGTTATGTGATTTCGTTCCGGAAAAATATAATAAAAGTCACTCAATGGGAAATGGGTTATGGAAAAATAAAAGTTCAGGTCTACAACTTTATTGCTTTTATAAAAAGGTTTGCATTGAACTTAAAAACCCTTTTCTACCTTGTGCACAAATCGCTCTCCCTTTCTCCGATTTACCCCATTTTGAACAAAGCAAATCAAGACAGGAGGGAAAAAAAGTTGATTGTACCACAGGGGCATTTCTGAATCACGTTATTTTCTTCTTTCTTCTGCCACCATAATGCAAAGAGACTGCCACTCTGAGTCCTTGAAAGAAGGTGCAAATGTTATAAATAAATGCAGGAGGGTTGGTGGGGTTCTCCCTTATTAACCTGACAGGTATTTTATATTCCACTTGCTTTTCTGCAAGAGGGAACTGCCATTTAAGGCCCTCCAGAGGCACTAAAGCCATTGGGCTGGTAAGAAGAGCCATATCCGTGAATGAACTAATTAAGCTCCTCAATGTCCTCAGCAAAATGGTGCCCTGAGATTGTTGTCTGCAATAGCAGTAATGTGAAAGAGAGAGAGAAAAGGTACAAAGATGGGAGGAAAAATCAGGGAGGTGGAGGACCAGGGCAGACTTTGTCCTCAAATGCACGAGGAGCGTGTACTGTTCAGAGAGGAAAGATTAGAGAGGAGACAGTGCAGGCAGGATTTGAAGCTCTTTCTGTTCCTGTCCTGGACTAGTGCACATGTTACATTTTTGAATGCAAGGTCCGTATTTTCTCCTCTTTGTTTTTCTACCCTTGGTTGCGGCAAGGCTCATTAAAGTCCGTAAACAATGCGAGATGTGCTCTCTAATGAGCAAATGCTTCTGTAAAAGGGCTCTGTCCTTGGGAAGCTGGCCATGTCAGCTAACGCTGTATCCAAACTCAGTCTCATGCATCTCAGGACTAACAACCAGGCCATTCTCACCAGAAAGAGTTGCCTCAGCTCGTTTGTCTCTACAGTCTCCTCATTTTCATTGTCCCCTCATTTTCTGTACTCTACTTCCCATGGAAATTATCGTTAGCTTTACGTCCTGACAGGGAGGGCAGAGTCATTTCAGTTATACTTTGCACCGTGAAAATTTGACAGAGTGATTAATGAAGATCTGAGACTTCCCTCTCCGCTCTGCTCCTTTAGGACTGCATCCAAGGAAGTGGGAGTCGACGAAGTCCCAGGAGGTTTCTATGGCACAGGGTGTCTAACTAAGTGATCTGCTTGGCTGGCTACAGAGCGCAGTGGAGCTGAATGAAACAGCACAGTCAAAAACAACAGCGGGCTTTCACTGTGTTAGCGGGCCATAACAGAGTATGCTTTCTTTGAGATAGAGAGAGAAAAAAAAAACATTTCGGCGAAACAAACAAAAGAAAATGGGAGCATGATGTGGCATTTGAATTGCTCTTTCACGCTGACAGTGGGTCAGACGCTGATAAGTGATCTACCTATGGCTCACTAGACACAGTGATGCTGAATAATGATAGCAGCAACCGTGAGATAAATCATCATTATTCCACAAATACAAAATAATACTGTAACACTTTCCAGATATGTGTGTGTGGATAAAGTATTTACATGACAACAGTGTCATATTCAAATATGAAGTTGGATATTTCACAAATGATCCAGATGATATGAAACAAATGCAAAAGTTTGTCGTACAGTAAGACAGTATTCCACTAATTTAGTAGAAGGTCAATATACATTTAAAGAAATTGTCCTCTGTGAATCTGCCCAGGCAAATATTTATGATATTCTAGGTAGCATGACTCATCACAGTGTTAGACAGACCGACAAAACATCATTTTCCTTTCATGTAGGCACTCAGAGATGAAGACTCTTGAGGTCTTTTCTTAGTCTCTCTCCCTCTCTCTGAGCTAAGCATACACTTCTATTAAGGCCCATTTATGCTCAATGTTAAATATGGATACAGACGGAGCCTTCTGTCCGTGCTCTGCGTTCATTTCGTCCGTATTTCTGCACGTTTCCATAAAGCTTACGGATACGGACCAAACGGAGCAGTACCACCGGAAACCATGGGGGGGGCAGTGTTGCTGTCACTACTCGATACGTAGCTCTAGTGAGACACGAAGAAGAAATAACAATGGAGGAACTTTTTGAGGAAAGGTTTTGCGAGTTGGTTAGAAACTTTAAACATATTGTTTTTGTCTTTTATGCAAGAGGAACATTATCAATATCTCCTCCACAGTCGCCATGTTTGTTTTTGACTCAGTGCTGCCCCCTGGTGGATGTATTGGTTAACATCCATGCTAACGTAAAGGACACATGGAAGTATGTGAGCAGTGACGGTAACATCGTTTGAAAAGGACGGATACATTTTCATACGTACGTTAAGCATAAATGGGCCTTTACTTTTATTTAAAATAAATAAATTAAAAGCAGTCACTCCTGATTGCTGCCTACCAACACAGCCGAGCTAACCCATTAGACTTCCAGCCGAGCAACATCTGGTCACAGATCCACTTTTTTATCAGCATGTCAGGAGGGGGAGAAAAAGCTTTTTTCAGTAGCGTGCATGTCCTATCTGTGTGTTACCAGTGAGAGAGTGAAGATATGGCCCCTCTTAGAAACTGTGTATGTTATGTTAATCCCCCCAACCCCCCTGTAAACCCCCTAAAATGTCTGGTGAAAAATGGAGGGAAGAGATGGGAAAGTAAACGGTAGAAAAAGATCTTATTTCCTTTCAAAGACAATCTGCCTGTCGCATGTGACTGTCTCATCCATTCTTAATAGAGTTCATCTTGTCTCAAGATTTTAAATGTCAAGTCTATTTTTTGATCTGCGCCCCAGATTGATTTCATTGATGGCTGTTTTAAATGTTCTATAACAATGTTTTTCTTGTATTTATCTATTCTTCCATTATCTTCACATGGCTACTGTAGCATGGTCGTGGTATGAATAAGATTAGGCAACCAAAGCACTTAGGAAAGAGGATCATGAGACAGCAGACAGGACCTGATTGGATCTTCCTTTTACCTGCCACCTCAATACATAATAAAAAAAACTTCTGCTATCTTTATTTAAGACATGACATGACAATATAATGCAAGTATGTAGGTAATTAAACCTTTATTCTTTCTTGCAGGAAACTGACACGTATTTCTAGAAAACTCCTCAACACAAGGGAATGATCTCTTCCAACTGGCAGAGTTTTTCGTTTGTTTGTTGGTTTGCTGGAACAGGTTCTCCGACTTGAATCTTATTAACCTGTCGTACTGCTACTCAAGACTATATATTCAACATACGCCTCCATTGATATTCAGTACAGTGTCATTGTGAGTGCCTCTGCAGCATGCCAAGCACATTACATGTCTTTGAGCCGCAGCCTTGGGGAAGCACAGTCTCTGAGGCCTCTGTTGGCTCAAGTAGAAAGGCCAAGCCCTCGACCCCTCGTGCTGGATCGTCTGAGCTCAGCCCATCTGGCGGTGCTACACTGCGAGCCAGTATCAATCATATGCAGCACGACGCGCTCCCTTTGTTCCTGCAATGTAAACATATTCTATCCTTCTGGTGTTCAGACTGAGCAACGGTATTCATTTGACATTTACCTCCCAATCTGTCCCGAAAGATAGATGGGATTAGAGTAAAAGTAATATAAAAAAACAGGCTCATTTAAAGCCTGAGCGTCCATGAAGGAATGAAACATTTGAGGGAAGATTTGGATCTTGTAAATTAAACATAATTTGTCAGATTATTTTAACCTTTAAGCTTCATATAAAAGAATAAAAACAACCTTTTGAAACATTCCTCGGTCTGTCTTTTCTCATTTGAACCATGAAGAGAAAGTTAGGTGTCAATCCTTCAGTCATGATACTCGGCAGGGGATTGACATTGCTGGCATTAAATTAAAAATGTTTTTTTTTAAAAAGACTTCAGAGAGTTTCGTTGGGAGGTTATTGATTGGTTAAAGCCTTTCAAAAGAGTGCATAATTGGCCAACACACGTTACACAAGCTTATCATTCAAGGCAAAGATTTTTCTTTTCTTGCAATCTGCGGTTTCATTCCTCAGAGGTGAACGCATTCAGTTTAGTAACAGTAAAGAAAATAGCTATGAAAAAGAAATTCTAAGCAATTTCCTGAACCTGCAGTGTGAAGAATGGTTGTCATCTATTTCAGTGTAGTTAGAAGATCTGTAGAAATCATACTAGACAATATACTTTTCAAATTAAATGGAGGTTTAAAAGGTTTGATACTATTACTGCTTTGAGAGAGCTTTATTAGCCTACATAAAATGGAGGTCTGGTGATAGAGAGGGAAACAATGAATCCAGAGGTTGAAGTACCCTGCTGATTCACTGGCTCCTCCTTGACGACACTTTGCATTGTGTCCCGCCTCTCCCTCTCTCATCCTCAGACCCCTCCTCCCTTTCTGCCGCCCTCCACCTTTTGTTTTCCCTCTCCTCCCGCTCGTAGTGACTCACTCCTGGAGCTTTTCTTAAGGAGCGCGCCTCTTTCGACAATGCTGTTAGCGTGAAAGCCTAATAAATGATGGACCTCTACTGATCTCCTGACCATAAACACATAATGGAAAAGACCCTCTCAGAAGGGGTCTGTGATGGGTCAAATTGGGGGTGATTGTCTTCAAACCTTCAGAAGGAATTGCTTTTGCTTTCTTTATTGTGAAATCAAAATCAACGAAGCGTTCAAGAGAAAGATGCCAAATCCTTTTTTAGATATTATATTTGTATTTGACACATTGAAAGTGGAGTGGAAATATTATGAAACCCACTGGGGGTTCATATTGTACGGAGAAATATTGTCATAGAAATCTCAAGTAGTGTGATTGTATGCTATTTTCTGTGGCACAGTTTATAAATCTGAGCTTTTAGTCAAGGTTTTTATATTTTAATTTCCAAGGACAGGATCTAATTTGATATTTTTTCAAATATACCTCAATTTCAGCAACAAAAAAAAACCCCAAAAAAACCCTTCAACAATACCCCAAACTACTAGATACATAAATGAGAACTACAGAATATATCAAATTTCATTTCACAGTTATAAAGTTTTCTGAGTTAGGTCGAGAACTATCTGATTGAAGCATATGTAAATAAGCCTAGACAGCCAGCATTCAATATTTGACACTTTTCAATGAATAATGCAACAGACACATTTCAGTCGGTACTTAAAAAAAAGAAAAAAAAAGTATTGAGATTTGATACTCAGCTCTACAACAAGTGTTAAATGTATTCAAGTTCACTTTGTCTCAGTTATAGCAACAGCCACTCCCTCTCTGCACCTCGATGATGTTACCCTGCAACCACCTGCTACCAACCCTAACTACCAAAACACCATTTATTTTGATCAGTATGACCTCATCAATGTTCACATGTGATTTCCATATGGGCAGCAGCAGCAGCAGGTCTCTGGTTATATTCAGCTCCTATATTAGATTGTGGGCAAGCCTTTACCAGTTAATTAGATGATATTTGACACAGCAGCTTGATCAAAAGGTCCACAGAGTCTGGGCTGCATCCGCTGTCAAATCAACAGCTCCTGGATATAAGTGTGTCTGTGTTTCATTACACTGCCTTACCTCGACTGAATATAGTGTATTTTTTTTAAGCAAGCACATACTGAAACTGCATATTTGCCTTTTTTTTAACAGTTAACTGAGACAAGAAACCAAATTGTATCATCTGTGAAGTACTTAAGCTGTTTTTCCATTTCACAAATGAACACTCACCCATCAGACCACTATCTTGCAATTCAAACCCAATATTATTTTACTTATTAAACTTACTATTTAATTTTTTTCCTTCTTTCCAGCTGAATTTAATCTTTCTTGAGGCAGCTCTTTCTGCACACGCAGCCATTTAAATGCACAACAAGGCTACTTAAGAAGAACTCTACAAGTCCTGACTAAGAATTGTGAACTCAGCTTCCACATTACTTACAGCGGCCACATTTCCATTAAGATTAGATGAAACCAACAGAAGTATCGTAGAGAAAACCTCACAGTTTGCAGCTTAGAAATAAGTTTGTGTTAGAGTTTTGTGAGTAGCACGCAATAAAGTAAGGCTTTCTGGACTTCTGCTGGCTCGGACTGAAAAACACCAAGGAGCCACGGAGGATGCTCACCTCAAGAATGTGCTTGCTGACAACTGTGGCAATTTAGAAAGTAAACAAGTCCGCAGAATACTGCACAAGCTGCACATCTCGTCTTGTTCCCTTTTTTTTCCCCAGAAGACCCACTTTTTTTTTTTTTTTTTCTTTGCACAAAGGCTGAGGCAGCTTGGCACCTGAGGAAGCCAGCCAATCACAGCCAGAGTCCCTGGGATGACCTAACTGCCATTGCTAAGCATTACATCATCATGGTGAGTCACTCCCTGGGATTAAGAGACAGTAAAACACATGCCAAACACATTATGGCATCGCCTCTCAGTGATCACTCTGCCAAGATGAGGCGATAGATTTTTGATTGTATGGAACACACCAACGCTGGTTTATCTCTGTGCTTATAATGTGAATCAAACCAAACACACACTATTCATCACTGACTCAAAAATAATCCTCAAATTGGTCTCTGAGCTACAGCACTTAAAACTTTAGCTCAGGTATGTCAGTGCCAAGACATTTTAGCAAGGGATACTAAAAGGATGCTGAGTATATATATAATATTTATACCAACACACTGCATCAGGCCACACATGCAGCGCTCTACATCCCCCGAAAACTTTATTATGAGCCGCCAAGCTCAATATTTAAACATTAATATTTATGACATAAGGGGTATATTTTTACACACTTTAGTGAGAATTACGATGTTGCTACCATATGAAATTTAAATACGCAAAATAAGATGTTTTCTCCTTTACTGATTGGTATCATTGGGACTTTGAAATACAAACTGGCAATTTTACATTTGGTGTGGCCCAACGTGTAATATTACTCATTGCATCAAGCACATGAAAATCCTATTTTAATATGCATGCAAGGGATTAACCCCAATACACTGGCCAATACTAATATATCAGGGATATTGTGGCATATACTATTGGTAGGGAAAAAATATAAACATGTAACTATAACATTTGTTGACTACATATGGGTGTTGACTGTTGGATTCAGTTATTTAAAACCGGTAAAGTTATGTGTCTCCGATCTCTGCTGTTCATGTGATGCATGTGTGCTGAATTTAAATGGACTAGAAGCCACACCCATTCATGAATGAGCACTGAGCACTATCTCTCTCAGGTTTTGGAGTGCTTTAGCGCCCCAATAATGTAATAATTTCCTGAAAAATTATATTATCGGTCAGGCCATTTTATTACATTATTGGTCAAGGTATTACATTATTGGGTTTTATCACACTCTGGATCAGGGTAAGACCCACTTTTATTACATTTTCAGAAAATTATTACATTATTGGGTGCTAAAAGTGCACTTACTAAGTGAGCACTAGCTTATCTTCATCCCATATCCCTCTTATTCAAGCAAAATGAAATCAGAGGCATTTATGAATTATTACCTGAGAAGCTATTCAAAGGGCATGTTGGCTTTTCTTACAACACAATGCATCACAGAGAATTAGAAAGAAAGATTCACAGAAAGAAATTCTACCAAATCACACATTAAACTTGGCATCAGAACCAAAAAACGTATTTTTGATAAAAGAGACATTGCCTTTTTTTGTTCAGTTTTACCATCATTTATCCTACATGTCCAGGGTTTCCCATACATTCATTTATATGTGGCTACCACTTGCCAATTTTTGGGGGCTGCCAGGACCTCAGGAGGATATGATGTTAAATCAATTTTGGGAATAATTTGGGTTAGTAAGTTGGAAAAAACCCAAACATAAAACTTCAGACAGCTTTCTGAGCCTATTAGCATGTCAGCCTGTGTGTGTACATGTGTTTGTGTGTGTGTGTGTGTGTGTGTGTGTGTTTGTGTGTGTGTGTGTCTGTGTTTTGACGGCAAGTTAGTAGCAGTAGCCCAACACTTAAAGTCATTAAACCAGCTGTATTCCTGAAGGATGACGGCTAACCTGCTAACTGTAGCACAGCTAACAGCGCAAGCTAACCCAGCTAACAGCTAACAATGTGTCCAGTCAGTGGGTGAGGAAATATAGACCAAGGTCAGCTATCACCACAGTTTCAATCTAATTCTGTGGGAAACACTGATATCTACTACGACTACTGCATGTGTTAGCCAAGCATGGTACATTAAAAGTTATTTTTAGAATAATATGTGCTACTCTGAAATGCCATCAAGATTGTGTCCACAGGTTTTCAACAATAAGAATCACAATCACTGTTGTATGTTTAAATGGAAGAAAACAGACGAGAAAATTATTTACAGATTAAGCAATAATGAAAATATTCATTAGTTGCAGCCCTCATGCTTTGGATGATGTAAACAGGAAGTGTAATGTTGCCATGGATACCAGTAGTTGAGCAGACTGAAAATAGCAGGTTTAGCGAGATATACTCCAACTGTTGGGAGCTGTTAAGATTTAAAATTATATCCCCAGTTTTGACAAATGGGTTATATTTGCTTTTCTGGTTACATTTTAATTTGTGTGAGTAAATTCAAATACCAAGTGAAAGCTCTCACTTCATGACAGCTTTACTACTTGCTAAATACCAAAGCAGAAAAAAACAACTGCGCCTGTTGCCCCAACCATTGTAAATAATCCCCAGCTGCCTTTTTCTAAATATATAACTTGTTTTGAATTATTTATCACCATACAGGAATCCATTGTGCTATGTGCAAATGTGCAAGCTACAATGCAAACTTTAATCTTCTGTGTTAATATAACTCTGGAAAAGACACGAGGCTAGTGACGATAATGACATGACGGGTAAGTAAGGTCCCAGAAATAAACAATAAGATTATCAAGCACAACAAAAGAGGCATTCAGTTGAGAAGAGAAAATATTTCAAAAACTCAAGACACAATCACATTGCATTGTGTGGAGAGAAAAAAAAAAGATCACTTCATGCATCCTAAATAAGCAGCAATTACCCCTGTAAGCATCAGGTGTACAAGAAAATGAGCCGCCTCTGCAGGTGGTTTGAAAAGCTGGATTTCAGAGCAGAAAATCCTCCCTGACTCTTGAAGACAAAATACAGCAGGTGTGATCAGCTAGACTCTTAAAAATCCTGGGACAAACTGCTTTAGACTGTCTAACACTTTCACTTCAATTAGTCCCAGAGCTGCAGCGCTGGTGAAGAAGGTAAAACAAGACGAGGCTAAAAACTATTTGTTGCAAAGGATACTGTTACAAATCAGTGGTAGTGTCTATAAGAGAGGATCATTAAAGAGATGGAAGGAAGGAAGGAAGGAAGGAAGGAAGGAAGGAAGGAAGGAAGGAAATAAGGAAATAAGAAGGGAAGGAAGGAAAGACAGGAGGAAGGAGGGAAGAAAGGTAGGAAAGAGAAGGAAGGGCAGATGGAAGGAAGGACAGAGGGAAGGAAGGAAGGAAGGACAGAAGGAAGAATGGAAGGAAGGACCGAAGGAAGTAAGGAAGGAAGGACAGATTGAAGGAAGGACAGAAGGAAGAATGGAAGGAAGGACAGATGGAAGGAAGGACAGAAGGAAGAACGGAAGGAAGGACAGATGGAAGGAAGGACAGATGGAAGGAAGGACAGAAGGAAGGAAGGACAGAAGGAAGGAAGGACAGAAGGAAGAAAGGAAGGAAGGACAGATGGAAGGAAGGACAGAAGGAAGAAAGGAAGGAAGGACAGATGGAAGGAAGGACAGAAGGAAGAACGGGAGGAAGGACAGAAGGAAGAAAGGAAGGAAGGACCGATTGAAGGAAGGAAGGACAGACAGAGAAAAGGAAGGAAGGACAGACGGAAGAAAGGAAGGAAGGACAGATGAAAGGAAGGAAAGAAGGAAGAAAGGAAGCAAGGAAGGAAAAGAGCACTGGATGGCAAGTGGGCCGGATTGCCCCTGATCTATAATGTGAAGATATGCCAATAGCTTTCCAACAGTACAAAGCACTTAGGCATCATCTTAAAAAAAATTCATCTATCAGTAACACACGGATTATATCTTTTTTTTTTTTCTTATATCATGAGTTGAACAATGAAACAATCAAGCAAACCCTCCTACTCTCCGCAGATGTGACTCATGAAAGGAGGACTGCCAGTCGTCCGTTATTTAGCATACAAATCATTCTCTTTTTGATGTTACTACTGTGTGAATACTGATAGAGGTTACTACAACTAAAGCACAGGGGTTTTTTTCTGTCTATATATGAAGTTATTAAATAGATTGTGTATCTTTTTTGAAACAGGAATTTTAAAACATCTTTTTTTTTTTTTTTTTTTTTTTTTACTATTCATTGTTATCACAAGAAACCTCATAAGTGTCTTTGACTTTCACATACAGCAATACCATCTGTTCACCAGTACCAGTCCTGGGGGAAGTAAGTTAGAATAGTGGCAGACTATAAATAACGCTGAGCCCCATGCTGACAATAAAGAAAACTGGAACATTGATATAAACAGTATCTATTCCTAATAAAATAAAAAAAATTGGTGCTTGTAGTTCTCCAAGAAGTTCAAGGAGGACAGGGACGTCACGCTGGGATTCTAGTATTGGAGTCCTCCCTTCCTTCCATCCTCCCTCGTTTCCTTCATTTTTCCTCCCTTCCTCCCTCCCTTCCATCCTTCCTTCTCCCTCCCTTCCATCCTTCCTTCCTTCCTTCCTCCCTTCCTCTGTCCTTCCTTCTTCCTCTCTTCCTTCCATCCTTCCTTCCTTCTTTCCTTTCCTTCCTCCCTTCCTTCTTTCCTTTCTCCCTTCCTGTCCTTCCTTCTTCCTCCCTCCTTTCCTTCCTACCTTCCTCTCTTCCTTCCATCCTTCCATCCATCCTTCCATCCATCCTTCCATCCATCCTTCCTTCCTTTCCTCCCTTCCTCTGTCCTTTTTTCCTTCTTTCCTCTCCTTTCCTCCCTTCCTTCCTCCCTCCCTTCCATCCTTCCTTCTCCCTCCCTTCCATCCTTCCTTCCTTTCTCCTTCCTCCCTTTCATCCTTCCATCCATCCTTCCTTTCCTTCCTTCCTTCTCCAGGCAGTTCAAGGAGGACAGGGACATCACGCTGGGATTCTAGTATTGGAGTCCATTGTTAGCTTGAGTACCCCAAAGCAGACTTGACAGTAGAGCTTCAATAGAGCTCAATGAAATATAATTGCTAAAGGGAGCTGGCACAGATCATCATCAGCGTTCTTGCAGAAGACCAGGTGAGGTAACGTGAAAGGGCTTCTTCCTCCCTTCCTTCCATCCTCCCTCCTTTCCTTCCTTCTTCCTCCCTCCTTTCCTTCCTTCTTCCTCCCTTCCTTCCATCCTTCCTTCTTTCCTTTCCCCCTTCCTTCTCCCTCCCTTTCATCCTTCCATTCATCCTTCCTTCCTTCCTTCTTAACTTCCTCCCTCTCTTCCTTCCATCCTTCCATCCATCCTTCCTTCCCTTCCTCTGTCCTTCTTTCCTTCTTTCCTCTCCTTTCCTCCCTTCCTTCCTCCCTCCCTTCCATCTTTCATTCTCCCTCCCTTCCATCCTTCCTTCCTTTCTTCTTCCTCCCTTTCATCCTTCCATCCATCCTTCCTTTCTTCTTCCTCCCTTTCATCCTTCCTTCTTTCCTTTCCTTCCTCCCTTCCTCTGTCCTTCTTTCCTCTCCTTTCCTCCCTCCCTTCCATCCTTCCTTCTCCCTCCCTTCCTTCTCCCTCCCTCCCTTCCATCCTTCCTTCCTTCCTTCCTTCCTTCCAGCTTTCCTTTCTTCTTCCTCCCTTTCATCCTTCCTTCCTTCCTTTCCTTCTCCAGGCAGTTCAAGGAGGACAGCTGGCACACATCATCATCAGCGTTCTTGCAGGAGACCAGGTGAGGTAAGGTGAAAGGGTTTTTTTGGGTGTCACAGAAAAAGCATGTGTCTTTCACTATCACCTTCCACATTCTACCATGAGGAGCGTAGCTATTAGTAGCCTTCAGGCACAAGCAGCTTCAAAGACTGTTTTTTGAATTAGAGATACTCCCAGAGAAGTTTTACCTTGCTGGATTTTGATCGCAGGGGCACATTCACCAGAAGTAGACTTTTATCTGACTCCATTACAAGGTGACACCAATTCACCTTGCTTACACGGCTGAGTTGTTTTTGGAGACAACTGCACAATTAACCCTCCTGTTGTCCTCGAGTCAAGGAAGGAAGGGAGGAAGGAAGGGAGAAGAAAAGGGTTAGGAAGGAAGGAGGAAGGAAGGATGGAAAGGAGGAAGAAGGAAGGAAAGGATCGTCGTCCTCCCGGGTCAAATTGACCCTGTCTGTTTTGACTGCTCCTTCCTCATTTCCTTCCTTCCTTCCTTCCTTCCTTCCTTCCTTCCTTCCTTCCCTTCCTCCATCCCTCCTTCTTTCCCTCCCTTCCATCCTTCCTTCCATCTTTCCTTCCTTCACCCTCCATTTCATCCTTCCATCCTTTCATCCTTCCATCCATCCATCCTTCCATCCATCCATCCTTCCTTCCTTTCCTTCCTCCCTCCCTTCCTCTGTCCTTCTTTCTTTCCTTCCTTCCTTCCTCTCCTTTCCTCCCTTCCTTCCTCCCTTCTTTCCTTCCTTCTTCTTCCCTTCCATCCTATCTTCCTCCTTTCCTTCCTTCTTCCTCCCTTCCATCCTTCCTTCCTTCCTTCCTCCTTTCCTTCCTTCTTCCTCCCTTCCTTCCATGACTAGAGGACAACAGGAGGGTTAAAAGAGTGCATTTTTTAAAACCGCAACAGCCGTGATCTTAATTTAATAAAGCATGTTGTTTCAGGAAGTGGAAGTTGGGGCCAACTTTCTGTTGATTACATATTAAAAGACTGGATGTTTTTTAATTATTAAATATTATTATATAAACTGACAGAGTCTCTCAGTCTTTCTCTATGTAAATTATTTTCATTAAAAAAAAGTGACCTCATTCAGGTTCATTAGCATCTAGCTCTGTATTTGACAAGAGTAAATAGACAAGTTTGTAATTATGTTTAACACGACATAAACCATCAATACAGGCCTGAATCTTTAATTATGATATGGAACATTGTGTATTCTGGTTTTGCAGTCAAAATTCAAGCTGAAAATAATAATGATACAGTTTTCTGCTTTACTTTTGTCTTTAATATTCAAGGAGCACAACAAGCATAATGGAAAAGATCAATTTTTTTTTCCTTCCTTACTTCCTTCCTCTTTTCCTTCCTTCTTTCTTCCATCCATCCTTCCTTCCTCCTTTCCTTCTTTCTTCCTCCCTTTCATCCTTCCATCCATCCTTTCCTTCCTCCCTTCCTCCCTTCCTCTGTCCTTCCTCTCCTTTCCTCCCTTCCTTCCATCTTTCCTTCCTTCATCCTTCCTTCCATCCTTCCATCCATCCTTTCCTTCCTCCCTTCCTCTGTCCTTCCATCCATCCTTTCCTTCCTCCCTTCCTCTGTCCTTCTTTCCTTCCTTCCTCTCCTTTCCTCCCTCCTTCCATCCTTCCTTCTTCCTGCCTTCCTTCCATCTTTCCATCCTTCCATCCATCCTTCCTTCCTTCCTTTCCTTCCTCCCTTCCTCTGTCCTTCTTTCATTCATTCCTTCCTCCTTTCCTTCCTTCCTTCCTTCCTTCCTGCTTCCTTCCTTCCATCCTTCCAGTTTTCTGCTTTACTTTTGTCTTTAATATTCAAGGAGCACAACAAGCATAATGGAAACGATCAAACAGTGTGTTGGTTAACCAATTGTGCGGCTAGGTACACACTGTACACTGTATTAAGTTTAGTAAAGTTATGCTGTGTTGATAATGAAAAAAAATCAATGGTGTGTGAGAAAGAGGAGGGGGGAGGGGGTGAGAGGGGCGGTCAGTCTTCAATCTGTAGAACAAGCCCATCTCTTTTTTTTCAGTTTTTCCTTCTTTTGTTTTCTCCCTTCCTTACTTCCTTCCTCTTTTCCTTCCTTCTTCCTCCCTTTCATCCTTCCATCCATCCTTTCCTTCCTCTGTCCTTCTTTCCTTCCTTCCTTCCTTCCCTTCCTTCCATCCTTCCTTCTGTCTGCTTTCCTTCCATCTTTCCTTCCATCTTCCTCCCTTTCATCCTTCCATCCATCCTTTCCTTCCTCTGTCCTTCTTTCCTTCCTTCCCTTCCTTCCATCCTTCCTTCTGTCTGCTTTCCTTCCATCTTCCTCCCTTTCATCCTTCCATCCATCCTTCCTTCCTTTCCTCCCTTCCTCTGTCCTTCTTTCCTTCATTCCTTCCTTCCTTCCTCCTTTCCTTCCTTCCTTCTTCCTTCCTTCCATCCTTCCAGTTACACACTGTACACTGTATTAAGTTTAGTAAAGTTATGCTGTGTTGATAATGAAAAAAAATCAATGGTGTGTGAGAAAGGGGAGGGGGTGAGAGGGGGGGGGGGGGTCAGTCTTCATTCTGTAGAACAAGCCCATCTCTTTTTTTTTTTTTTTTTTTTTTTTTCCCCAGTTTTTCCTTTTTTTTTTTTTTGTCTTTTCCACATTCAATTCTCTATAGGACGCCCCCAGGGCTCAACACAATGCAAATCACTCACGGTCCCTATTCATGCACTGATTAATATGCAAAGACAGCCCATCCTCATCTAACAGTCAGCAGAGAGACCAAATGCAACAGCCAGCCATCATTTCTGAACTTATCTGTTTGGAACTATCTGCACTTTTACATTCTGTAAGAAGAAGAAGAAGCACTGAGAGATGACATGAATTTATGGATAATATATCAGTATTCACTGCCGTACAAGCTGTCTTGATAAAATATGTTTCGCAGTCATTTCGAATCTCTCTTTTTTTTCCTTTTTTTTTTTTACCACTGTTACATGATGTTTTATCATCTGCAGAGCTGCAAAAAGATGCGTGACTTCATGAATAGTCGAGACTTATTACTTTCTTCATGATCCACTGTTTTTGGGGGTTTTTTTGTTTTTTAATTAAAATATGAAGCTGTGACAAATTGTGGGATTAGAAACTATAACATGAACATAAATAAATAAATAATAGGATATTGGGGGTGTGGTACTTTTCCCTTTTGCAGGTCAGGTATCAGGTTACATCTTCTTTCAATATAGTGACATTAATTATCATAAATTCAACTTTCTTTCTATCAAGTCTGGTTTAGGGCCCCAAACAGGCTTGGTCTGGCCCTGATCCAACCTTTAAAATCTGTAACTGCTATTTTGACAAAGTATTGTGTGCAGTCGCCTCCTATTTTATTCATTCCAACAACATCCTTCATTTTAGTTCAGTTGCTCACTTGCTAGCATCGAATAAGAGATAATTGCAATTGGTACAACTTCAAAATTTGTAAGAGAAATTGTAAGAAATTCACAGTTTTTAAACAATATGCCATTGGGTGGGAGAAAAAAAATGAATAGCAATCAAAAGTATATGGAAAAAGTGAATGAGGCTTATGTAAACTCCATCAGCAGCATGGAACCCACATCTGGTAAATCAACTAAATGCGCAATTATAACTAAATGAAAAGTCATTTTCTGCTGCTGTCTATTGCTTTTATACATACTGTACAATAGCAGTAGTATGCTGTACATTCCTCAATATGAGCCGAATCCAAAGGGGGGCATAGTTATAATCTGAGCAGCTGTACTGATGAGGATTTGATCAACATAAGCTGTGATAAATTAGTGTGTGTGTGTGTGTGTGTGTCTGTGTGTGTCTGTACAGTACATGAGTGCAGCGTTGGATATTGTTGCAGCTACAGAGCAAACTTCTGAGGATCCTGAATCTAGTTTTATTCAGAGAGCAGGCTAAAAACACCTTATAATTTTCCCTTGTTTGGCAGCATTTTCCAGTTCCCCCAAGTCAAAAATAGCCAGTATTATTTTCATAGTGGCTTTGAACTCACCACAGCAGTTAAAGTGCCATATGTTAGCCATTTAGGAATTGTGTATTTTCTCTCCCTGAGAAATGTTAAGTGAAGCCTGGGTTTGACTACAGGAGTCCTTCAAATCCTAACTGATTTTGAAATCGAGGTTGCATCACACACATAAAGGAGAAATTTCACAGATGTTCTTCTTCTCTAATCTCAAACATGCACACACACTACAAGATTTTTAAATAATGGCGCATCACGCTCTACAAGATATTAAGATTATCGGGTCTCACGTGATCTCAAAAAATAATCTCATGAGGAAGCAGATGAGAAAAACAAAAACAGGAGGATGAACGAGCGGATGAAATAAAAGGGTTTGGGGGGGAGGTGTCAAACTCATCTTCATTCAAGGGCCACATACAGACTAATTTGATCTGATGTGGGCCGGACCATTAAAGAGATGGAAGGAAGGAAGGAAGGAAGAGGAGAGGAGAGGAGAGGAGAGAAGACGGTAAGGCAAGATGGAAGGATTGAAGGAAGGAAGGAAGGGAGGAAGGACAGATGGAAGGAAGGAAGTGAGGAAAGACAGAAGGAAAAGGAGAGAAGACAGTAAGGATCGACGGATGGAAGGAAGAGGAGAGAAGACGGTAAGGATGGAAGGAAGAAAGGGAGGATCGAAGGAAGGGAGGAAAGATGGAAAGATGCAAGGAAAAGGAAAGAAGGAAGGAAGGAAGAGAAAAAGGACGAATGGAAGGAAGAAAGAGTGGATGGAAAGATGGAAGGAAAAGAAGACAGGAAGGAAAGTGGGCCGGATTGGACTCCTTAGTGGGCCGGTTCTGGCCCGTGGGCCGCATGTTTGACACCCCTGGTTTGGGGGGGGGGGGGGTGTGGTCAAACATGAGCTGTCTTTCTTTAACGAGAGCTGGAGGTGAGATTTGAACTATCAGTTGTTATATCCCTCAACAGTAGTGTGCTCTCTTACGTTAGCCTCCAGGGTGAGAGTGTTTACCGTCTGCTGCAACAAACACAAAAAGCAGCCATGTAATCATCCAGATTATAATTCCTGAATATCAAACATGCTTTGAAATTATCGGGAAGGGGGGGGGGGGGGGGGGGGGCATGACCAATCTGTAAACCGTTCTGAGGGTTCAAAGACTGTAAAGATCTGTAAACCTCTATCTAACATTACTCTAAGACAGAGGTGTCAAACTCATTTTCATTCAAGGGCCACATACAGAACAATTTGATCTCATGTGGGCCGGATCATTAAAGAGATGGAAGGAAAGAAGGAAGGAAGGAAATAAGGAAATAAGAAGGGAAGGAAGGAAAGACAGGAGGAAGGAGGGAAGAAAGGTAGGAAAGAGAAGGAAGGGCAGATGGAAGGAAGGACAGAAGGAAGAATGGAAGGAAGGACAGATGGAAGGAAAGATAGAAGGAAGTAAGGAAGGAAGGACAGATTGAAGGAAGGACAGAAGGAAGAAAGGAAGGAACGAACGAAGAAAGGAAAAAAGGAAGGACAGATGGAAGGAAGGAAAAGAGCACTGGATGGCAAGTGAGCCCGGATTGCACCCCTCTGCGGGCCGTATCTGGCCCACGGGCCGCATTTTTGACACCCCTGCTCTAAATAATCTGAGGTGAACATTAGTACCAAACCAAAAGGTGCCCAGACCGGATTTCTCCCCCAATTCTCAGGAAGGAGGTCAACTGGGGGAGAAATTGGCTCAAAACTCCTGCAAGTCTGAGCCAAGAGTTAAACTTCAGTTCTATACTTGAAGCACTAAAACAATTATTTTAGATCTAAAAAAAAAAAAAAAAAAAAAAGGTAAATTAAATAAACATGATAGCGTATGCATTTACAGTACTGCTCGGTGCTCAT
>JAJDFG010000538.1:0-136362 GCA_021039105.1 Scomber colias | reverse complement strand
GGTGTGCTAATTTGCTGCTCTGTCTAAAAAACAAGACAATAGTGGGAGATACAGTCACATGAACTTTACAAATAGGAAAAAAAAAACAGCTTGTGAGTAATTCAGAAATAGATTTGAAATGTGATTGCTACCCCTCTTAAGAAAACCATCAACAGCAAACTACTTCCAAAGTATTCCTAAAAGATTTGAAACGTGAACTTTTTTTTTTTTTCCTTAAAACCCTTATCAGTCCACCAGACAGACAAGATAGACAGATAGACAGAAAGCTAGCTAGCTTTAGAAGCTTTTTAGAGGAGGAGGAGAGCGATCTCATGGAGATCCTCCGCCTCAGTCCTTTACATCATGGTTTCTACGATGGTGTGGGTGGGGGCCTTCATCATCAGGCCCTTGTTCCCGTTGGGATCCAGCGGGGTAGGTGAGATCCTTGGGGCCGCGGTGGTCTGCGGGACGGGAGCTGGCGCCGCCGCGAACGGGGGCTGCCACTGCCTTAATCCTCTGCAGGGAAGAAGGAAGGAAGGAAGGAAGGTAGGAAGGAGGGAAGGAGGGATAGAAGGAAGGAAGGAAGGACGGTAGGTAGGTAGGTGGGGAGGGAGGAAAGGAGGGAGGGAGGAGGGAAGGAGGGAGGGAGTGAGGAAGGGAGGGGAGGAAGGAAGGAAGGAGGGAGTGAGGAAGGAAGGAAAGAGGGAAGGAAGGAGGAAGGAAGGAAGGAAGGAAGGAGGGAAGGAAGGAAGGGAAGGAAGGAGGAAAGAGAGAGGAAGGAAAGAAAGAGAGAAGGAAGGAAGGAAGGAAGGAGGAAAGAGAGAAGGAAGGAAGGGAGGGAGGAAGGAAAGGAAGGGAGGAAGAAGGAAGGAAGGAAGGGAGGAAGAAGGAAGGAAAGGAAGGAGGGAGGGAGGGAGGAAGGAAGGAAGGTAGGAAGGAAAGGAGGGAAGAAGGAAGGAAAGGAAAGGAGGGAAGAAGGAAGGAAAGGAGGGAAGAAGAAGGAAGGAAAGGAAAGGAGGGAAGAAGGAAGGAAAGGAGGGAGGAAGGGAAGGAAGGGAAGAAGAAGGAAGGAAAGGAAGAGGAAGAAGAAACATAGAGGAAGAGGATGGTAAGGGAGGAGGAGAAGAAAAAATAGAGGGGAGGTAGAAAAGAAGAGAAAAAGATACATTAGAAACAAAATGAAAACTTTAAAACTGAACTAAAATCAAAATCTGCAATTTGAAGGAGGTGTTTTTAAGATTATTTAGATTTTTCCCCCCCCCTTATATCATTCAGGTAATGATCAGCTGACTCCTGACTCCACCCACCTCAATAAGTGGCCCATCAGATCGGATGATCTTGATGACGACCACCATCGGGATGCAGATCATGGAGGCCAAGGCCAGGACCCAGCCTAGTCCCACGGCCCAGTCGGGATACTCATAGATCTTGTTGTACTTCAATGGCTTGTATTTGACCAAGGAGAAAATAAAGCAGCTCTGGAGAGAGGAAGAGGAAGAGGAAGAGGAAGAGACAGTTTAACTACACATGTTCCAGACAGTTTCACATTTGAACATTTTTTTTTATATCCGGCTTAAACCAAGAATCTGAATTCAATTGACATAGAAAAGGAACTTTAACCCTTAAACAGGCAGGATGTCATTTGCACCTAAAGTAAGGAAGGAAGGAAGGAAGGAAAGGAGGGAGGAAGGAAAGGAAGGGAGGAAGAAGGAAGGAAAGGAAGGAGGGAGGAAGAAGGAAGGAAGGAAGGAGAGGAAGAAGGAAGGAAAGGAAGGAGGGAGGGAGGAAGGAAGGAAGGAAGGAAGGAAGGAGGAAAGGAGGGAAGAAGGAAGGAAAGGAGGGGAGGAAGGAAAGGAAGGGAGGAAGAAGGAAGGAAAGGAAGGAGGAAGGAAAGGAAGGAGGGAGGGAGGAAGGAAGAGAAGGTAGGAAGGAAAGGAGGGAAGAAGGAAGGAAGGGATGGAAGAAGGAAGGAAAGGAGGGAGGAAGGGAAGGAAGGGAAGAAGAAGGAAGGAAAGGAAGGAGGGAAGGGAGGAAGAAGGAAGGAAAGGAAGGGAGGAAGAAGAAGAAGGAAGGAGGATGGAAGAAGGAGGAAGGAAGGAGGGAGGGAGGAAGGAAGGAAGGTAGGAAGGACGGGAAGGCAAGGAAGGAAACGGAGAGGAGGGAGGAAAGGGGAAGGACCGGAAGGAAGGAAGGAAGGAAGGAAAGCGGAGGGAAGGAAGGGAGGAAGAGGAAGGTAGGAAGCGAAGGAAAGGAGGAAGGAGTCGGAAGGAGAGAAGGAAGGAAGGGATGGTGGAAGAAGGAAGGAAGGAAGGGTGAAGGAAGAAGTCAGGAGAAGAAGGAACAGTCAAAACAGAAGGGGTCAATTTGACCCGGGAGGACGACAGGAAGTTTAAAGAGTGTGTATCTCCTGGTGCACGTTGCCTGTTAAGGGTTAAAGAAGCCTCATTCAGAGCATATTAAACTGTAAGTGATATAACAGGACATGATGGAGATGAGTCATGGAGCATCTTTGTGCTATTTAATCAAATGGATTATGTTTGGGTTTTTATATCATAAGCTCCTGTAAAGAAAAAGAAAGAAAGAAAGCAGTTCATAGAAGGTTTCAAGGCAAATCTATTGGGTTTACAAACTAATAAAGCTATTAGGAATGGTTCCTTCCTTCCTTCCTCCATCCTTCTTTCCTCCCTTCCTTTCTCCCTCCCTTCCCCTCCTTCCTTCCTTCTTTCCTTCCTTCCTTCCTCCCTCCTTCTTTCCTCCCTCCTTCCTTTCTTCCTTCTTTACTTTCCTCCTTCCTTCCCTTCCCTCCTTCCTTCCTTCTTTACTTCCCTCCTTCCTTCCTTCCTTCTTTACTTCCCTCCTACCTTCTTTCCTCCCTTCCTTCTTCCTTCTTTCCTCCCTTCCTTTCTCTTTTCCTTTCTCCCTCCCTCCCTCCCTCCCTCCCTCCTCCTTCCTTCCATTCTTCCTTCCTTGTTTCCTCTTTTCCTTTCTCCCTCCCTCCCTCCTTCCTTTCCATTCTTCCTTCCTTCCTTCTTTACTTCCCTCCTTCCTTCATTCCATTCTTTCTTCCTTCCTTCCTCCTCCCTTCTTTACTTCCCTCCCTTCCTTCCTTCTTTCTCCTCTTTTCCTTTCTCCCTCCCTCTCCTCGTTTCCTTCCTTCCTTCCTCCCTCCCTCCCTCTTTTCCTTCCTCCCTTCCTTCCTTCCTTTGTGCTATTTAATCAAATGGATTATGTTTGGGGTTTTATATCATAAGCTCTGTAAAAGAAAAAGAAAGAAAGAAAGCAGTTCATAGAAGGTTCAAGGCAGATCGATTGAGTTTCAAACTAATAAAGCTATTAGGAATGGTTTCCTTCCTTCCTTCCTCCATCCTTCTTTCCTCCCTTCCTTTCTCCCTCCCTCCTTCCGTCCTTCCTCCCTCCTTCCCTCCTTCCTTCCTTCTTTACTTCCCTCCTTCCTTCCTCCCTCCTTCCTTCCATCTTCCTTCCTTCTTCCCTCCCTCCCTCCTTCCTTCCTTCCTTCTTTCCTCCCTCCCCCCTTCCTTCTTTACTTCCCTACTTCCCTCCTTCCTTCCATTCTTCCTTCCTTCTTCCCTCCCTCCCTCCTTCCTTCCTTCCTTCCTTCTTTCCTCCCTCCCCCCTTCCTTCTTTACTTCCCTACTTCCCTCCTTCCTTCCATTCTTCCTTCCTTCCTTCCTTCTTTCCTCTTTTCCTTTCTCCCTCCCTCCCTCTTTCCTTCCTTCGCTTCCTTCTTTACTTCCCTCCTTCCTTCCTTCCTTCCTTCTTTAACTTCCCTCCTTCCTTCCATTCTTCCTTCCTTCCTTCCTTACTTCCCTCCTTCCTTCATTCCATTCTTTCTTCCTTCCTTCCTTCCTTTCCTTCCTCCCTCCCTTCTTTACTTCCCTCCTTCCTTCCTCCCTCCCTTCCTCCTTTCCTTCCTCCCTCCCTCCTTTCCTTCCTCCCTTCCTTCCTTCCTTTTTGCTATTTAATCAAATGGATTATGTTTGGGTTTTTATATCATAAGCTCTGTAAAAAAGGAAAAGAAAGAAAGCAGTTCATGGAAGGTTCAAGGCAGATCTATTGAGTTTCAAACTAATAAAGCTATTAGGAATGGATTGATGGTTGCAATGTATGAAAAACAATAAAGCAAAGATGGAATATCAAGTTTTGGGAAGCAGAAAAAAAAAGAAAAGTTTTGACTTTTGACTAGTCCTTCCTTCCTTCTTTCATTCCTTCCATCTGTCCTTCCTCCCTCCCTCCTTGTATCTTTCTTTCCTTCCTCTCTTTCCTCCCTTCCTCTTTTCCTTTCTCCCTCCCTCCTTCCTTCCTTCCTTCTTTCCTTCCGTCTGTCTGTCTGTCCTTCCTCCCTCCCTCCTCTCTCTTTCTTTCCTTCTTCTCTCTTTCCTTCCCCTTCCTCTTTTCCTTTCTCCCTCCCTCCTTCCTTCCTTCCTTCTTTACTTCCCTCCTTCCTTCCCTTCTTCCCTCCCTTCCTTCTTTCCTCTTTTCCTCCCTCCCTCCCTCCCTCCCTCCTTCCTTCTTTCCTCCGTCCTTCTTTTCTTCTTTACTTCCCTCCCTCCTTCTTCCACAAAAGATGGAAAGCAAAGATGGAATATCAAGTTTTGAGAAGCAGAAAAAAAAGGGAAAAAAAGGAGGAAGAGGAAGAGGAAGAGGAAGTGATTACCTGCAGACATTTAACATGCTAGTATGGTTTCCTGTTGTATTAGCAGTGAGAGCAGCAGATACTCACCATGCACAGTAAAGGAGTGATAACGTCCAGCTCCATTTCATCCAAGGATTTGTGTCTGTAGCCAATCATGTCCTCAACCGCATCGTAGAAATTATCAACGCCTGTGAACACAGTAACACATTTTCTGATTTTACTTTTGGCAATAAAACTCTCAGCTCAGTAAAAGAAAACACCAACACTTTTTATTTTTAACAATAATTAATACGTAAGGTGAGATTATTAGTGTAGCACCTTTCAAGAACTATAAATAGCACATACACATTTAGTAAAAACTACATTTAACCTTCCTGTCGTCCTCCCGGGTCAGATTGACCCGTCTGTTTTGACTGTTCCTTCCTTCCTCCCTCCCTCCTTCTCTCTTCTTTCTCCTCTTCCTTCCTCCCTTCCTTCCTCTTTAACTTTCTCCCTCCCTCCTTCCTTCCTTCTTTCCTCCCTTCCTTCCTCTTTTCCTTTCTCCCTCCTTTCTTTCTTCCTTCCTTCCTCTTTTCCTTTCTCCCTCCCTCCCTCCTTCCATTCTTCCTTCCTTCTTTCCTCCTTTCCTTCCTTCCTCTTTTCCTTTTCTCCCTCCCTCCCTTCCATTCTTCCTTCCTTCCCTCTTTACTTCCCTCCTTCCTTCCCTCTTTACTTCCCTCCTTCCTTCCTCCTTCCTTCTTTACTTCCCTCCTTCCTTCCTCCCTCCCTCCCTCCCTCCTTTCCTTCCTCCCCTTCCATCCCTCCTTCCTCCCTCCTTCTTCCCTCCCTTCCTTGACTCGAGGACAACAGGAAGGTTAAAAGACACAATATAAAAAAAAAGGAAATTGTAGAAGACTAATATGAAAATATAAAAAGTTGCATTACCAGCGATGGCATATGAGATTACAGCAGTAGAGTAGAGACCAGACTGAAGCTCATAATTTAATTGTGTTGTAAATTAATAGGAAGTCTTTTTGGGCTAGATTTGCTGCTATTAAATTTAATTTCCTGTGATATAATTAACTATTCCGGACTCCTCTTTTTTTTTTTCCAAAGTGGTGGGGCCAAATGTTCGAGGGAACTGGCTAAATTTGGATGTGGAAAGCAAAAGAGTAGCACTTGCTCTCCCTCTTCACCTCTAACGTACTTAACCCTCAGAAGTCAGCTGATCTTACTGTGCTATCCAGGTGTGCAGCTTCTTGAGCACTCTTTAAGTACCCAGAGACAGTCATTGCAATAGAAGCAGTAGGTTTGTCTCGTCATTCTCCCATTAAATACATTACAGCATTTATATTTTAGTTTGTACTCACCAGTAAACAGCACAGCTATACATTCAAAGAATGCACCCACAGAAGGCACACACCGCTAGCTGCATAGTAGTCAAACAGCTGGAAAACATACATGCCACCCTGCAGAGACACACACAGAGACAGATGTTGGTTAACAATGATCACATGTTTCTTTCAGGTCATATTTCCTCTTTAAAAAAAAAACAGAGAAGCTGAACTTTATCTACAGTCTGATAAATCCTGACAGAGTTTTTGCTTCCTTAACCCTCGAGTCAAGGAAGGGAAGGGAGGAAGAAGGAAGGAAAGGAAAGGAGGGAGGAAGGGAGGAAGGAAAGGAGGGAGGAAGGAAAGGAGGGGAAGAAGGAAAGGAAAGGAAAGGAAAGGAAAGAAAAGGAAAGGAAAGGAAAGGAAAGGAAAGGAAAGGAAAGGACAAGGAAAGGAAAGGAAAGGAAAAAAAGGAAGGACAGGTAGGAAGGAGGGAGGAAAGAAGGAAGGAGGGAGGGAGAAAGGAAAAGAGGACGGGAGGAAGGAACGAAAGAATGACAGAGGAAAGAAGGAAGGGAGGAAGGTAGGGGGAGGAAAGAAAGAGAGAAGGAGGGAGGAAGGAAAGAAGGACAGAAGGAAGGAAGAAAGGGGGATGGAGGAAGGAAAGAAGGAAAGGAAGAAAGAGAGAGGAAGGAAGAAAGAGAGAAGGAGATAGGGAGGTTGGAAGGAAGGAAGGAAGGAAGGAAGGAAGGAATAAGGAAGGAAGGGAGGAAAGAGAGACATCCAGCTGACAGGAGGAGACTAACAGAACATCTCAACCCTCTAAACGTGACCAAATATGTCTCTGCACGTGAGCCTGCGTGTCCGTGTCTCTGTCTCGTAACGCGTGTGTCCGGCGTGAAAAACCCGTTTTGTCATGGGAATCCTAAACTTGAACCAGGCCACCACAGCCATAAAAAGATGTTGTCATGGGAACAGCGGCGGGGTGAGAGAACGAGGGGAGGGAGGGAGGGAGGGAGGGAGGGAGGGTGAGGCGGGTACAAAAAATAGAATGACGGTGAGAAGAAGAGTGAAGAGTGAGTGTTGTGTGAGATCGGAGGATAGATAGATAGAGAAAGAAAGGATATGAGAGGAGTGGAAGATGAAAGTAGTAGTTTTGTATTACTTTCACTAAAAAAAGAAATACATAATTAAGTTCCTGTTTTAATTTGGGACCTGAAGGGGAACTCCTGAAGGGAAGTCTCTTTAACCTTTGTGTCGTCCTCCCGGGTCAAATTGACCCCGTCTCTTTTGACTGTTCTTTCTTTCCTTACCTCCTTTTCCTTCCTTTCCTTTCCTTTCCTTCCTTTCTTCCCTCCTTCCCTCCTTCTCTTTCTTCTCTCGTTCCTCCCTTCCTCCCTTTCCTTCCTCCATCCCTTCTTTCCTTCCTTCCTTCTTGTCCTCTGTCCTTCTTTCCTACCTCCCTCCCTCCTACCTTCCTTC
Organism: Scomber colias; assembly: GCA_021039105.1. NCBI lineage: Eukaryota > Metazoa > Chordata > Actinopteri > Scombriformes > Scombridae > Scomber > Scomber colias. Next base: position 128,934 of record JAJDFG010000538.1, on the reverse strand, counting down.
CCTCCTTTCCTTCCTCTTTCCCTCCTCCCATCCATTCTTCCTTCTTTCCTCTGTCCTACCTTCCTTCCTTCCTTCCCTCCTACCTTCCTTCCTTCCTTCCCTCTTTTCCTTCCTTCCTTCCTTCCCTCCTACCTTCCTTCCTTCCTTCCCTCCTTTCCTTCCTTCCTTCCTTCCCTCCTTTCCTTCCTCCTTCCCTCCTCCTATCCTTCCTCCCTCCCTCCTTTCCTTCCTTCTTCCCTCCTCCCTTCCTGACTAAAGGGCAACAGGAGGGGTTAAACTAATGATAAATTAGTTGGTTGGTTGGTTGGTTGGAGCTGAAGACTAAAAACAAAAAGTCTCATGGTGTGTGTGTGTGTGTGTGTGTGTGTTGCGTGTGTGTGTGTATGTGTGTGTGTGTGTGTGTGTGTGTGTGTGTGTGTGTGTGTGTGTGTAAAGAAGTGATGTTATCAGCTTCTATAGCTTACGACATCTTTCCACCACTAGCATAACACACACACACACACACACACACACACACACACACATATATATAATCTCTGGCCAATCTGTTGAAGGTCCTATTGCATTGTGGGTAACGTAGGCGGGGGCCAGGTTTTGACTAGCAGGAAGAATGCGGGGAATACACAAGATGATATCTCTGATTATCTCTTTTTGACAGAGGACTCGTTTGACTTGCAAAAAAACAAATCCTGTGGCTTCCAAAAAAAAAAAAAAAAAAAAAAAAGACGTGTAGATCAGTTTTGCTTGATATACATTTTGAATTAAAAGCAGAACTGAGAGCAGGATAGCATGTGGTGTGCAGATGCAGAAAAATTGCCACTAAAATTTGAGATACTCGTGAGACTTTTTTTTTTTTTTCCACTTTTTAAATTTCTTAGTTCCTGCTGGTTTCATTTTTGATGACACTCGGAGACAGTATGTGTCATTTCACTGTGTTCCAGTTAAAGTCTGCTGTTATGGGATTTGGCTGTAATTCAAAATGACACTTGTTTACTCTACTTGAGTCATATATAGACCTTTAGACCTTAAAAGCTCTGAGAACTCTTATAAAGATTATTAGGAAGGTTCGGGAAAACTAACAAAAATAGAATTTGTACATCTTTCTATAGCGAACAATGACGGAGGAGTTATGGGGGACGATGTAAGTGGTCTCATCTTGGTGACTTCTGTCCTCACATGTGAAGCTATCGGTCCTATTCTCATAAAAACTTGGATGAATTAACCTTCCTGTCGTCCTCCCGGGTCAAATTGACCCCGTCTGTTTTGACAGTTCCTTCCTTCCTTCCTTGCTTCCTTCCTTCCTTGCTTGCCTCCCTCCCTCCCTCCTTCCTTCCTCCCCATTAACGTCCTTCTTTCCTTCCTCTTTTCTTTCCTTCCTCTTTTCTTTCCTTCCTTCCTTCCTCCCTTCCTCCCTCCTTTCCTTACTTCTTCCTTCCTCCCTTCCATCCTTCCCTCCTTCCCTCATTCCTTCTTTCCTTCCTTCCTTCCCCCCCATTACCGTCCTTCTTTCATTCCTTCCTCTTTTCCTTTCTCCCTCCCTCATTCCTTCTTTCCTTCCTCCTTTCCTTCCTCCTTTCCTTCCTTCCTTCCCTCCTTCCTCCCTTCTTCCTCCCTCCTTTCCTTACTTCTTCCTTCTCCCTTCCATCCTTCCCTCATTCCTTCTTTCCTTCCTCCTTTCCTTCCTTCCTTCCCTCCCTCCTTCCTCCCCATTACCGTCCTTCTTTCCTTCCTTCCTCTTTTCCTTTCTCCCTCCCTCATCCCCTTCTTTCCTTCCTTCCTCCCTCCTTCCTTTCCTTCCCTTCCCTCCTTCCTTCCTTCCTTCCTTCCTCCCTCCTTTCCTTACTTCTTCCTTCCTCCCTTCCATCCTTCCTTCCTCCCTCCCTCCCTTCTTTCCTTGACTCGAGGACAACAGGAGGGTTAAGCATTGTTTAACTGCATTCTGCATTTCAAAGCAACAATACAGGAATACTACTTTTACTAAAGGTCAAAATTGCAAATTGTGCAAGTCTCAATCAGCCCGTTAGACGTCTGCAATGAAAATATTCCATTATTATTACGAAGCAGGTGTTGGCAGACTGATACGTAACAATTATGCATGTCTGTATAATTCAATGTGACTAGCTTAATTTAGGGGTGAGAGCGAAGGTGGAGAACGAGAGAACGAGAGAACGAATGAACGAACACACAGCAGGTGATGCTCAAGAGGAAGACGGCATGAGAAACTGGGAAAGGATTCAGAAATGACCAGAATTACGGAAAAAAACTTGACACGAGACAGAAATAGGGAAAAAGAGGGGGAGGAAGAGAAAAATTTGGAAAAGCTAAGTCAGATCTGTCTAATAATACCAAGAGAGGGAAGGGAAGTTCTCATGACTTGACAGTATAAATAGACCCCCGTCAACTCCCTGCGGACCGACACTAATAGCTGTCTGAACACTGTTGTTCCTGCTGTATCGAGCTGTGAGCTGAAGCCCGAAATGAGGTCATCAGCCGCAGTATATACATATAATTATCAATAGGTACTGTGCACATTTATATTCGGGGGGTAATTACTGTAATTATGACAAACTGTCTTTCCAAAACGCTGGTGTTTCCGCAACCATGAAAAAAAAAAACTGGTTCCCTTTTTTTTTTTTTTTTTTTTTTTGCACAGCAGTTATATAAAGTCATTAGGGTTTATTTCCTTTTCTCACGAGTTTACTGATGTTTACACTTGCTGTTGCTCTTGTGGTGCCGTTACCTTGGTAACCATGGCTAGGCCAAGCAGGTAGCTGATGCAGCAGATGATAGCGATGAAGACCTCTCTGCGGTAACCCTTCCTTAGGAAGGACGGATACAGATCCACCAGTGATGTGATCTGCCCTTCCACCTCCACAAACTACAGAGGGACACAGAGACACAAAGATTAATACATGAACAGCTTTACATCCTTCACTTCTCATCCCTTTAGTTTCCCATTAGTCCAAATGCCATGGCACACTCCCCTGTATAGATTAGCACAGGTGCATTGTATAGAATCTGCATCACATGATTGAACCTCGCTTCCTGTTTGGAGCCATTAATGTCTGATTCTCGCTGAAGCAGCTTATTTAAATTAAATTTAGTTGAGTGAGTACATTAGGATGAGTGTGCCTTATGCTTTCACTTCCAGGTATGTGAGGGTTGTATATAAACACATATACAATCTACTAACATTATAGAGATTTTTTATGGGTATAGACTCGTAGATTTTTAGGCTTGGCCATTTCTTCTGTTTCTCTTCTTTTGTGCCACAAAGTGGATTTGACATTTCCATACACTGACTGAATGTATAAAAAGGATTAGTGTATACCAGCTCCTTGTGGAAAGCAGCTTTTTGTTAAGCAATGAGTAGCTCATAAACAAATGGCTTCTGTCAGCTGTGCTAAAATGTTCAAAAGCAGTGAAAGTACTAAAATAAAACACTGCACCATTTCTGTACTGCAAATAATATCATCCTCATAGTCTTTTAATCTCAGAATAACTTTCAGAGAGCTAAATAACTTCAATCTGATGGATTATTGGACAAGTTTTAGAGGAAAAATCAAAGAAGAAAATGGGTTTATTTTTGCTTTTTATTTAAATTTATGCACTTCAAGCAATGGATAGATTATTTCTTGTGAGTTTCTTGTGATTTGTTTTCAAGTGGTACTCAGTTGAGGAATGTTTGTTTCTTTTATTTATGTTAATTAGCCTCTGATTTGTCGCTAAACATTAAATGATGATGTTTTCTATCCATGTTGAAAAAAAGAATATCTGCATTTCCCAAAAATAAAACCACACAGTCCCCTCTGGAGACACAAAAGGCTTTATTACAGCTTTTTTCATATAGTAGTATCCCCCCCCCCACCTCCCCCCCAACACCTTTAAACACAACATAAATTAAAACATAAACCCAAAAACACACCGGGGTGCAAATGCCTGTGTCTAGTGAAGCCTGCTTTATCATCAAGCATCATAAATAAAGTATCTGTATTTTATTTTTATAAAAGGTTCTCCTATGTGCATTACATTCTGTACTAGGCTTTCGTGCACAGGCTTCTTCATGAACAGTCAAGTTCTTCGTCATGGGGCATTTCAATAACAGCAGTTTGACAGGTTTTCCAGAGTCTTATCATCCTTTACTGGATGTCTAATCTCCTGCAGCTCTAACGGCCGCCTGCGTGTGTGTGTGTGTGTGCGTGTGTGTGCGTGCGTGTGCATGTGTGTGTGATGATGTGTTTGCTAACCTGACTGTCGAGGCCAAGCAGCAGCAGCATAATGAAGAAGAGAACTGCCCAGACTGTAGGAAAAGGCATCATGGTAACAGCCTTGGGGTAGGCAATGAAAGCCAGGCCTGGACCTGCAGAGGAGGGGGGAGGGGGGGTAAGAGCAGACAGAGAGGTGTGGGGGGAGGCAACATTAGTATCATGTGATAAGCTCATCTGATCTACATCCCTGTGGGAAGAAAAGGTCCCAAATAAGATGCAGAACCAGATACAAATGCACCATCAAACCTGGGCTACAAAACTGCAAACAGATGCTTATATGTGTGTGTGTGTGTGTGTGAAATCTACTGTGTCTCCTAGGAAACAACGTCTAGTGAGATAAAGTGTGTTAAAGTTAAACACACATCCTTACTTACCTGTTACTTTATAAAATTACAATTACAATGATGTGCTATATAATACATTAATACATTAAACTATTCCATACAATGTACAATGAGACATTATGAGGAAAAAAATCAATATTATTAGAAGCAAAAAACAGAACAATTATAAAGAGCATAACAATATATACTATATAATGTAACTAACTGAGTATCTCTGTACAAGTCTGTCTAGAAGTCATGAGAGAAATCCTACAGCATAACTAGTAGATAAAACATTGCAACAAAAATATATATTTGGAAGATCTATAAAATATTTAAAAGGACTATAGATGCTCTTAATTCACTTTTCCTGGCAGCAGCTGTGAGTCCCAAAATACAGAGACAATCAACTGCCATAAAAAAGTGAATCAAGTGCATCTGGCTTCTGAGTTTTCTCAAATAAATTAGTCAACACCTACTTCACTCGAGTCATTTTGCATCCCTAACTGAATTAAGCATCAACTTTTCTATGGAGGGATGCAAAATGACTAAAATGCAAAACAGCAGCAGATGCAAACTGGGATCTGGGGATGCCAAATGAAAAACAAAAGCTTTTTTTTTTTTTTTTTTTTCTTCTTCTGAAGTTCAATTTGACATTGGTGCTAACAATAGGTACTGTCAAACAGAAGTCAAGAAACAAGGAAGCAGCTGTAACAGCAAAACAGAATTGCAGCTGATAGCAACATATATGATAAAATATGTTCATTTTTTGTTGCGAATTATGACAAGGCATCCAACCCAAACACCGCGTTGACTCAAAAAATAGTACCAACTTCCATTCCCTGAGCGGGGAAATGCTAGAAAAATGCTAATCAAACTGAAGAGTACAAATCGACAGCATACATTCATTTACTGTACAAAAACATCATCTTTTTTTTTTCTTTTTTCTTTTTTTTTTTGCACATTATTGAGTCAACACAAGTCAGACATGTGTGCTTACATTGCAATGTGTTCAATCAGTATATATCGGTCTCATGCAGATAGCATACATCAACATCAAGCAGCCGCAGTTAAAGGCAGACTCACTTGCGATGTTCCTAAGCTTCTGAAGAGCTGTCTCTTATCTGGCAGGATTTTCAACTTGTATGATCTGAACATTTTATCCTGCTGTCTAAAAATGTTCTGTTCTTTCTTTTTTTTTTTTTTTTTTTTTGCTTCACTGCACATGTTGGAAAAATCTTCATTATTAAGAGTTCCATGTGCGGTGATCTGGAGCAGTGTGAGGCTCCTTTTTTCTACCTTTCTCCTAGCTCGTACCTCTAATGCACACTTTTCTATTCTGTGGTAACCTGTGGAGCATCAACCCACTTGCCAAACACAACGTTGATATTGGATGATTCTGCAAAGCTCTGCTGTTAATTTGGCACAGGATGTTAAAATAAAAAAAATAAAGTACAGAATGGTCCAATATTCGTATCAACTGGGCTGGCAGCATGAAAAGTGTTTCATATTAAATGCAGACTGTGCTAAAAGGTAAAAGTAAAAACTTGCTTTCATCCGACTGAATCACTGAATCCTGGGTTTTCATAAAAAGTACCTGATGTTGACAGTATCTTTGATCTTGTATAACAAAAAAAATATGACAACTTCCAAGCTCGAGCTCAAGATGTCGTATGTCTTTAACATGTAAAACATATATCATCCAAAAAAAAAGGGGAAAGTCCAACTTCCCAAAACAAGCCAAAAAAAAGGTTGTACTTAACACAATAGTTTGAGTATAATTCATTAATTCATACTTTTATAGTAGAACAAGTCAACAGACGTCTATTATCTGCTTCGGCTTTTTAAAAAACAACAAATTAAATCTGTGTGTGATTCTATTGAAAATCCAGCATGACTCTGATCTTAACCTTCCTGTCGTCCTCCCGGGTCAAATTGACCCCGTCTGTTTTGACTGTTCCTTCCTTCCTTCCTCCATTCCTTATTGCCTCTGTCCTTCTTTCCTTCCTCCATTCCTTATTGCCTCTGTCCTTCTTTCCTTCCTCCCTTCCTCTTTTCCTTCCTCCCTCCTACCTTCCTTCCTTCCTTCTTTCCTCTGTTCTTCCTTCCTTCCTCCCTCATTTCCTTTCTTCTTCCTTCCTTCATTCCTCCTTTCCTTCTGTCTACTTTCCTTCCTTCCTTCCTTCCTTTCCTCCTCCTCTTCCTTTGCTTCCTTCATTCCCTCCCTCCTCATTTCCTTTCTTCTTCCTTCCTTCATTCCTCCTTTCCTTCCCTTCCTTCCTCCCTCCCTTCCTTCCTTCTTCCTCCGTTCCCTCCTCCCATCCTTCCTTCCCTCCTCCCTTCTTTCCTTCCCTCCCTTCCTTCCTCCCTTCCTTCCTTCTTCCCCCCTTCCCTCCTCCTTTCTTTCCTTCCGTCCTCCCTTCCCTCCTCCTTCCTCCCTTCCCTCCTCCTTTCCTTCCTTCTTCCTCCCTTCCTTCCTTCCTCCCTTCCCTCCTCCGTTCCTTCTTTCCCTCCTCCGTTCCCTCTTCCTTTCCTCCCTTCCCTCCCCCCTTCCCTCCTCCCTTCCTCCCTTCCCTCCTCCTTTCCTTCCTTCTTCCTTCCTTCCTCCCTTGACTTGAGGACAACAGGAGGGTTAAACTGGACTAACCTTTTTCTCACTTACACACACACAAAGTTGCATTTGTAGCCTTGTAGAATAATTATGCACTTATGTCATAAGGCTCCAGCTCTTCTCTGTATAGTCTAAGAGATACACTCCTAAGTCCATGGAAAAGATGTTGGTACTCACAGTTGCATGAAAGCTTTTCCAAAAAAGGACCTCTAAGTCTAATGTGTCCATGAATAAAAAATGCTTTGTAATATGATAGTGCATGCCTGTGTGTGGGCTCTAACAGGCAGTGTAATAAAAAAGGTACAGTTGCAGGTTTCAGATGCTAGAAAAAAATAATATTAATAGTGTATAATAATAATAATAATAATAATATAATAATGATGACTTTGGAAACAGCTAATAATCCCATAAAACAGATAGAAAACACAACAATGGTGACACCAGGTCACGTAGAGTTGGAAAAAAGAACATCTCCAAAGCAAAACTCTTGATAGCACTGGCACAAGATGCACTGATACTCCTACGTGAGAATTCCAGCTTTAGTTTTTTTTTTTTTCCGACTCTGAATATCTCTAATTCTTATTCTTCTCCAACGTCTCTCTTTCTCTTTCTCTCTGTCTCTCTCTCTCGCTCTCTGTCTCTCTCTCTCGCTGTCTCTTAGCACTAATCCATCCAACTTGCTGTGCTCGAATGATGCATTATTAACAACTGGAACCAAATATGGTCACATCTGTAAATGTTCATAATATTTTGTCAAGGAGTGTTTGATTGCGGAAACGTCCATAGTCTGATGCCGTCATTTGTAGAAAAATCAATCAATCAGGGAATCCATTTCATTCCAAAGTTCGATTCAATTCGAAATGCAATCATTTTCTTTTGGGTTTCGTTGCTGTTTTTTTTTTTTTTTCTTTTTAAATCTTGTTTTCTTAATTATAAAACGTTGTTTATAGTTTTTTTTTGTTTTTTTTGTTTAACCAGGAAGCAGCGCCCACCATCACTGCCGCCTTTACAGAACCCTCGTACCTGACTCTGCCACATCAGCAATGTCCACCCCTTGCTCTTGTGCCATGAAGCCCAGGACGGAAAATATTGCGAAGCCAGACACAAAACTGGTACCACTGTTGAGGGCTCCCAGCAGCAAACAGTCCCTATGTCACACATACGTCATGAGGAGTATTTGTTAATGAACACACAACGATCCCTCCACCCCCCTCTTCTCCCAGCTACCGCTAAACCCCTCACTGAAAACTGTCGCCTCACCTGTAGCAGTTGTATTTGTACTTGTTGTAGCTCCCCAAGGACGTCATGGCGCCCAAACAGATGGCATAGGAGAAGAAGATCTGGGTGCCAGCGTCAATCCAAACCTATGAAGTAGGGGGAGAGAGTGGGGACAGAAAGGCTGAGGCCTGCTGATGAAGGGGAGGCACAGAGGGGCAAGTATTGTGTAGAGAGACGCTAAGAGGGGCGGGGTTTAAGTTGTGGGTATCACTCTTATGATTTAAGGAAGTAAGGGGTTTCATAGGTTTAGCAGAATCTATTAGAGATAATGGTTTTATTAGCTGAGGTCAGAAACCACCAGATGGATTTTCCACAAGGTTTTTTTTAATACAAATATAACAAAGCCTCTAAATTTGACAAAATTGACCATTTAAGTGTCCTCAGTTTATGACTGATCTCAAAATCTAATAGCGGAGTATCACTACGTCTTTCAAGGACAGATTCTTTTCTTTTTTCTTTTTATATGTTCATGAATTGGGGTCATAAAGTCTTAGGGGAAGTGCAAAAATATAGAGGATCTAGTTTAGTTATTCTTTTGCAGATATACTATTGCTCAGCCTCTCTCAAAAAGTGGTATTTGCTATCTAATCTTCCAATTATCATTATATATTTTAATAAGTGTCTCCATTTCTAATTGAATTTAAGATACTTAAGACACAGCATGCATACATGTCCGCTAAACTAGTGGAGGGGGACTATAACAGGAACTCAAATGATGGGTTTTCTTTCACTCAGGCAGCCCAAGGACACCTACCTCTGGGTCCTGCAGACGAGCGAGGTCAGGATACAGGTAGAACTTGATGCCCGCTGAAGCACCCGGCAGTGTCACACCACGAATCAACAGCACGATGAGCATGATAAACGGGAACGTGGCTGTGATGTAGACCACCTGAGGACGAACGAGCGCAGACACACACAAAAAAAAAAGCAAAAGTCACACATAAGAGCTGAGGCTAACATCTTGGTGTCTTCACAAGGAATTACATCTAATAAATGTCTGGAGTTTTTATTTTTTTAAATCGTGTCAAGAACTGACCACAGGCCGTCCCCTTAAATCAAGAGCTGCGTATCAGTAACTGGCGACCACACTTGGCGTTGTAGGAGTGACTTTATTACGAGAGTTACAACCAGAAAGTATAAATCAAGGCCAGACCAATCAATACAGAGTGTTGAGGCTATAAAAAGAGTAGTCTGGGATTGATTGAGCTGCCTCTAGTCTCATGGGGGGGAGCTGCTGTTGCTGTTGCTGCTGTTGTTGTTGTGTTGTGTTGTAGCTGCAGTAGCAATTTTAACACACTCTTAAATATGTTTTTTTTAAAGTCTTGACTCACACCATTACTCTCACATTTAAGATGTTTGGAATTAAAGCTTTAAAACCATAAAAAAAAAAAAAAAAGCTAGACTACATTTGATCAATCTTGCTTATTAAAACAGGCTTTGATTTATTACAGTGTCAGCACCGAGAGCCTGCTAAAGTTGAGTTTTTAGTCCATCTTCAGAAGATCGACTATGAAACTGTGTGTTCAAATTAATTTGGATTCATGCAGTTGTCGAAGGGTTGGGCCAAAGAATCTGAGGAACTGCAACAGCTAAGTGGATCCTGATGTTTCCCTGACAGTATTCCTGCTCTTCCTCATGGGATCCACATGTTTGTCCAGCTAAAAACTCAACTCTGCATAAGAAACAAGTCTTTCCCTGAGATGATATACGATATAATATATATAATTGTGTAATGTGAAAATGATGTTATCCATCTTTGAATGTGGGATTCGTCCATTTCGTAATATTGAACAAAGAATAAAAAGATTGCAACCACATGCATTTGCCACTTCCTTAGCTCCCGCCCCCCCCCCCCCCCCCAAAGGCTTTCATAAAAACTTTTGCATTTCCCTGCAGCCAGTTTGAACATAGCATGCTATTGTTCTCTTGGTCATATGAGGATCACCCTGTTATGGTTTACGGCACAATCATAAAAAAAGGGGACAAATCAGTTCTTGCACTGTTTTTTTTTTTAGGTTTTTAAAAGGTCAGCGAGTTGGCGAAGTATAACATTTTGTTCTAGTGCAACAGTGATGAAAAGACAATCAGTGATGAGAAACAGCAAACACAACTCGGGACAGTTTAAAAGGCAACAGGCCAGTTTACCTTGCCAGTGGACTTCACTCCCTTCCAGATGCAGAAGAAGACGATGACCCAAACGAGGAGTAAACACAGAGCCAAGTCCCATTTGACAGGACCGATATCGTCTATACCACTGGAGATACCCAGCACATTATGTCTGCAACGGGAAAAAGGACAGACGTCTATGAGCGGGTGACATGGTGATAAAAAGGTTTAACCCTCCTGTTGTCCTTGAGGAAAGAAGGAAGGAAAGATGGAAAGAAGGAAGGAAGGGAGGGAGGGAGGAAGGGAGGAAGGAAGGAAGGAAAGATGGAAGGAAGGGAGGGAGGAAGGAAAGAAGGAAGGAAGGAAGGTAGGAGGGAGGGAGGGAGGGAGGGAGGGAGGGAGGAAGGAAATGAAGGAAGGAAGGAAGAAGGCAGTAAAGGAAAGGAAAGAAGGGAGGAAGGAAAGGAAGAAAGGATGGAGGAAAGAAGGAAGGTAGGAGGGAGGGAGGGAGGGAGGGAGAAAGGATAAGAGGAAGGGAGGAAGGAAGGAAGGAAAGGAGGGAGAAAGGAAGGGAGGAAGGAAGGAAGGAAAGGAGGGAGAAAGGAAGAGAGGAAGGGAGGAAGGAAGGAAAAAAGGACAGAGGAAAGAAGGAAGGAAGGAAGGAAGGAAGGAAGGAAGGAATGAAGGAAGGAAGGAAGGAAGGAAGGAAGAAAGAGTCAAAACAGAAAGGGTCAATTTGACCCGGGAGGACAACAGGAAGGTTAATTTTACTTATTTAAAAGAAATCACTCTTCTCTATGCGGGGGTCGGGTGTAAACACATCTATCGGAGAGGGTTCACATATGCAGCGACTACATTACTGATGTGTCAGCTACTTCCTGTGTCCTTTGGACAACTGAACAAGTTGACTTTGGCAGGGATCGCTAAATATCTGAGCATATAAAACCAAAAAGGACCCCGCAGTGTTTGGTATTTGCCTGTTTTTCCTAATGTGTCCAGTCTCATTTACAGCCTCCCTCTCTGACAAGTACATTAAACAAGTTTCTTAATGGTCATCCTTGGCAGACACTAAACGATGGGCTATAGTGTCTAAATAGCAGAACACTAACAAAGACGTTAAAGATGTCAAACAAGGATGACCATTTTTTTGTGGTTACGCAAGTGAGCATGTATGCACACACACTCTTATGTAACTTACTCCCAGAACTCGGTGACGGGGGAGGTGAAGTTGGCAGCCAGCAAAGCGGTTTTGTTCTTGCGGTAGGTGTCCTCAATGCAGCGATCAGTGTTCCAACTCTGTTTGCACTTGGCCCAGGGCAGCTCCGGCTGAAAACACTACAACACACACACACACACACACACACACACACACACACACACACACACACACACACACACACACACACACACAAACAGCAGGAGTCATGTTAAAGAGTATACTCTAGCTATGGAACATGCTCACTTCTGATTTGGTGCTGGTGGGTGTTTAATAAATAATAATAATAATACTGATTCTACTGTGGGCAGCATGAAGAGCAACAGAGCTAATACTATTGACCTATTGCACACACTTTATTTGAGTCAGGTATGGCTGGCTTAGAAATGACTGATATGAAACTTGCATGACCTGATATACAAGCTGACACACGAACATACTACATGCACACATAGCACACTTTGATCTTCATACTACTGTGTGCTGGGACCATAGACTGTATAAAAGAAATGGATGTAACACCCGTGACGTCACCCATTGGTTTGTGGACTGCTGCTCGGAAGCCAATTAGTTTTGAATCTGGGCAGCACCATCTTGAAGATTTCAGGTGCATGCTGGGAAAAATAAAAACAACGGATTCTACTTATATGGGCATGAGACGGGGCCATGGGCGGAGCGGGGAGGTTGCTATGGTTGCAAAGGCTGGATCTCGAGGACATTGGTCAATCAACCTGTCAATCAGGACGTAGCCACGCCCTAATGCATACCCTGCTTTATCGTCAAATATAAAATCAGGGAGGCCAAAATGTCCCAAATGAACATCATACTGCATTGAAGAAGGCTTTAAACTAGCGATTGAGACCATAAACACATTTTGAAAACGTTTACTGAGGTTAGAAATCAAGTGAGAAGTTGGTGAATTCTCCATTGACTTGTATAGAGACGGGCGCCCCCTGGTGGCCTTTTGCTAGAATGCAGTTCTAAGTTACTTCCGTGTTGGCCTCATTTCAGAGGACCTGAACTCCCTACCTGGCTGGGACACTAGAGACGGCAAACTTCATGCAATTGTTGTTTTAGTATCTCAAGTAACTTATATTCCTCCAAACCTACCTGGAACAGATAGTAGACGCCCCAAGCCAGGATGACAATGTAGTAGATATTCAGCAGGGACACGATCACGATGGAGGCATAACCAATACCTAGAAAAGACAGAAACATTGTTGCTATGAGACAAACATGATGATAAAAGTCCAGGAGAAGCTTACGATTTTACTTTCTGACAGCAGCAGAGATGGGATACAAAGACAAATTTGATAAAAACCCCATTAATCTAACTTGTCTTATTAGTCATATTAACCCCCCTTTAGTATAACATGTTACTATTTTCTACTTCTAAAAACAAACATCAGCTGAGGCTTGAACTTACGACCTAACACAAGACACTGACATTTCACATTCTTGTGACCAGCGTGACGTTATGAACTTCCTCCGAAAAGACTTATACTGCATGTCCCAGTAAGCATCTCAGCATATTGGGGGGGAGGGGGGGGATTTCAGGTTTTGAGTGCGGTATTTTGATTGTCCAATAAAGAGGATGTAAGAGTAATCAGTTCATAATGAGACATGAATTAGAATTAGTTATATTACATATATTTGATAAATTGGTGCTATTTTTTTGCCGATATGAAAATCATCCAAGAGCTGTTTGGACTTCCTGTTTAACACTGCAAGCCATCTTCTTCAAACCCAGATGTTTATTTCTTTAGATATCGTAAAAAAAATAAGTTTCCACAGATACCTCAGTGGAAATAGATTTAAGAAGAAGTGGAATAAAAAAAAAAATGTTTTGCTCATATTTCTTATTTATCAAACTGAGTCATCACAAAGGTACTCTGCTTATTTCATGTAAGATGCATGACTTCCTGTTTCGAGTCATTTCTCTTTTTCCTGTTATGCTGATGACACACATCATGTGCATTTCATTTGTAAAAGTCTGTTCCTGATTGAAGACATTTCACTGCGACAAAGCTGCGAATCCAAATTCCTGCTCACTATTGGCAGTCAGTCCGTATCCATGTTGTTTTTTTCCCCCCGCATTAGCTTGTGTATAAAAATATTTAAAGTACATTTAGACTATTATAACAATAATGTTTTGGCTTTTGTAACCTTCAATTGTGTTGCTTTGTGCTTCTATTTCATTTGACATGATGGGCTGACCTCAATTTCCTCAAAACTGGCCTTGAGACAGAGCTGCTGGTAAACACAGGATCAAGGCTCTGTGTGTGTGTGTGTGTGTGCGTGTGTGTGTGTGTGTGTGTCTGTGTGTGTGTGTGTGTGTGTGTGTGTGTGTGTGTGTTATTTCTTTTTGCACAAGGGTATAAAAATAAGAAAATCCCCCAAAATTAGAACAGGTGTAGGAGTTGGGGATTTGGGTCAAGATTTGAACACGGATTAGGTTTTTCAGGTTAGAGAGTCGTTGCCGGTCCTCGTAAGTGTATTAATTCAACCTGTGTGTATGTGTATGTGTGTGTGTGTGTGTATGTGTGTATGTGTGTATGTGTGTTATCAGTCAGCACTCACAGCCGACAGAGGTCACTCATCCAAATTAATATCTTTCAAACGTCACTGGCCATCTGTGTGTGTGTGTGTGTGTGTGTGTGTGTGTGTGTGTGTGTGTGTGTGTGTGTGTGTGTGTGTGTGTTGGTCCTGATGAACAGCAGGCGTAAATTTGACACAAAGTTCTTCAGCCTCAATCACCATCTGTGTGTCTTTGTGTGTGTGTGTGTGTGTGTGTGTGTGTCTGTGTGTGTGTGTTTTAAGTGTGCATATGAATGTGTGAACTATTCCACCATCGCATCATGTCCTTTTAATCAGTCAGCTAATTAGCAGCTGCCAACCATCATCTCTGAACACACACACACACACACACACACACACACACACACACACACACACACACACACACACATCACATGGTACAGTGCTGATCAAACAAACAGATGTGACCTCCTCCATGATGTCACTTCTTGTGCTCATCTGCTGACCTCTGCTGACCTCGTTCGGTCTGTTTACATTTATGTTTACAATAATTTGGTTTAAACAGTTTTTTTTTTTTTGTGACGTAATTTCAACTTTTTCTTTATCTTCATTCAAGGATTCTTCTGAACTGTCTGTAATATTATATAGTTAGTTATTATATTATTTGCCTTATTATTATTTTCTGGAATAGCTTTGCATGATTTAAGAGTCTTATACTGGCTCTTCATGCAGCTCCTCAGTTCAGCCTCTGTCTATTACAGGCTGTTTTAGCTACTGTCTCTTTAACCTTAGTGTCGTCCTCCCCGGGTCAAATTGACAATTTCTGTTCCTTTCCTCTGTCCTCTCTTCCTTCCTTCCTCCTTTCCTTCCTCCCTCCCTCCTTTCCTTCCTTCTTCCTCCTTTCCTTCCTTCATCTCTCCTTTCCTTGCTTCCTCCTCCGCTCCATCCTCCCTCCTTTCCTTCCTTCTTCCTCCTTTCCTTCCTTCATCTCTCCTTTCCTTGCTTCTTCCTCCCCTCCATCCTCCCTCCTTTCCTTCCTCCCTTCCTCCTTCCTTCCCTTCCTCGCTCCTTTCCTCCCTACTTTCCTTCCTCCCTCCGTTCCTTCCTCCCTTCTTTCCTCCCTCCTTTCCTTGCTTCTTCCTCCCCTCCATCCTTCCTTCCTTCTTTCCTTCCCTCCTTCCTCTCTCCTTTTCTTCCTCTCTCCTTTCCTTCCTCCCTCCTTTCCTTGCTTCTTCCTCCCCTCCATCCTGCCTTCTTTCCCTCCTTCCTTCCTCCCTTCCTTCCTTCCCTCCCTCCTTTCCTTCCTCGCTCCTTTCCTCCCTCCGTTCCTTCCTTACTTCCTTCCCTCCTTCCTCCCTCCTTTCCTTCCTCGCTCCTTTCCTCCATCCTTGCTTCCTCCTTCCTTCCTTCCCTCCCTCCCTCCCTCCTTTGCTTCCTCGCTCCTTTCCTTCCTCCCTCCTTTCCTTCCCTCTTCCTCCCTTCCAACCATCCTTCCTTCCCTTCCTTCCCTCTTCCTCCCTTCCAACCATCCTTCCTTCCCTTCCTCCCATTCCTTCCTTGACTCGAGGACAACAGGAGGCTCATTGGGCTCCCCTCCCAATGAGCCCACTCTGTTCTAGTTGGTTAGCATCTGGAAGTTGCTTCGTAGCTATATACGTAATTAAAATAGTAGTTTGCTTATTTTCTCCTATTCTTTACTCAATATATAAACTTCTCGAATACATATAAACATGATCGAGTCAGAATCCGATCCAAAAACATGGGAGTGAGCAACCTGAACAACCAGTGGAACAACCTCGGCAAACAAAGGCTACTAAGAGGACAGTTTGTGGTCATGCATGAACAATATTATGTCGACTTGATAAGAGAGGAGGATGTAACTTTATAAAGAAGGCATGTTGAAGCCCTGGCTCTTGTATAGATTTCTGAACTATGACCATTAACATTGTCTGCCATTATAAAACATATATAACCGTAACAGTAAATCGCAACAAATCAACTAAGTACTCAGTCTTACACTCATTTCACTGGAAAGCTCTCTCTAGTATGTTCACACCTAAAAAGCACTAATAAATAATCTAGGGTGCGCCCATTACGGTCGTTAAACCGATTATAAATATGATTTTGGGAGTGACGACTGATGGTGCCAAATTGGACCCGAGTCAGCCCCAGTTTGGGGAAAAGGCTGGCGTTGATAGCTGGGTCACTGCTGGCCATCGTTCATATTAAAAGTTTATTATATTTGTTTAACCTTTCGTGACATATATATATATATATATATATATATAACTAGAATTGGAACCGTCTGAAAACACAGCAAATAAAAAACTCATTATTCAGTGCAGAGGAACAGCTCAGTTTAACCTTTGTGTCGTCCTCCCGGGTCAAATTGACCCGGTCCGTTTTGACTGTTCCTTCTTTCCTCCCTTCCTTCCTTCTTTCCTCTGTCCTTCTTTCCTTCCTCCCTCCTTCCTCCTTTCCTTCCTTCTTCCTTCCTCCCTTCTTTCCTTCCTTCTTCCTTCCTCCTTCCTTCCTTCTTCACTCCTTTCCTCTCTTCACTCCTTCCTCCTTCTCCTCCCTTCCTTCCTCCTCCCTCCCTCCTTTCCTTCCTTCTCCCTCCCTCCCTTCCTTCCCTCCTTCATTCCTTCCTTCTTCACTCCTTTCCTTCCTTCTCCCTCCCTTCCTTCCTTCCTTCCTTCCTTCCTTCTTCCCTCCCTCCCTCCTTCCTTTCCTTCCTTCTTCCTCCCTCCCTCCTTTCCTCCCTTCCTTCTTCCTTCCTTTCTCCTTCCCTCCCTCCTTCCCTTCCTTCCTTGACTCAAGGACAACAGGAGGGTTAATGACATTCACCTTTCTTAGCTTATTTTTATCTTCTTTCTTTATACATCTCTTTAAAATCTTATTTGAATGTCTTTTTTTATAGTGTCTCGTGTCTCTATCACCTCATCTTAACCTTTTATTATTCTATGTGGAGCACTTTTGAATTGCCCTTTTGTTGAAAGGTGCTACTATACCTCTCGCTGCAGAGTTTACAGTTGTTACAGATGTTGGCCTTATCGCTCTGTCACCCAAAATACAGAAGTTTATATTCCCACACAGTAAAAATGTTGCCTGGCAAACCCCAGTGTGAGAATTTATGTTCTCACAGGATTTCGGCGGTTGCTTAGCGACACAAATGCAATCATTGCCTATAGCTATCGCGCAGTATTATGTCTCTGTAGTCTCAACGCCAAGAAGAAGAACAAAAAAAAAAACACGGTGCATGTTGGTGGATACAGTTGTTATGGGGTGTAGTCTTTTTTTTTTTTTTCTTTTGGGCGGATTCTGACTCTGACACAGACGGGAGGATGACGAGAGATGTAAAACAGGCTACGCTACATGTATCTGTTCTCTTTCTCTTCTTCTTGTTCTCATTTCAGTTTCAATTATTTACTTTCACAAAAAAAATATATATATATGTTCACATTTCTACACCAGGTTTATACAGAGGTGTGAACAACAACAAAAAACCCTAACCCTCTCTTTCTTCTCCCTCCTCCATTGCCTGCCTTCTCTCTATCTCTCTCTCTCTCTCTCGCTCTCTCTCTTTCTCTCCCACTCTTTACTTAATTCTTTTAATTTTTTATTCTCTCTTCATCTCAGCTCATCTCTACTACCTCCATCTTTCCTTTCTCG
The DNA here is from genome assembly GCA_021039105.1 of Scomber colias. Lineage (NCBI taxonomy): Eukaryota > Metazoa > Chordata > Actinopteri > Scombriformes > Scombridae > Scomber > Scomber colias. The sequence continues at coordinate 110,922 of JAJDFG010000538.1, read as the reverse complement.
GTTTCTTTCCTCCCCCTCCCTGTCTCCTCTATCCCTCTCCCATCTCTCTCTCTCTCTCTCTCTCTCTCTCTTCATATCTGCCCCTCTTTCTCTTTCTCTGTCTCCATCAATCCATCTCTCCGCTCCTCAGATCTCTTGCTCTGCTTCATTTCTTTCTCTCTCTCCCTCTCCCCCTCTCCGTCTCTCTGATGTGTTGCCTCGCTGTTGCCGTAGCAACGTGTGATTCGGGACACTCTGTACACCGTCTCAGGGCGCATGTTTGTGCGTATGTGCGAGAGTGTGTGTGTGTGTGTGCGTGAGACAGAGGGGAGGATAATGTGTCTGAAAGGAAGAAAGAAGGTGTGTTTGTGAAAGTGAGAACAGCAGCGGAAGTAAATAATTAAATCCAGATAATGAAATAGTCGTGACGATAAAATTACTGAACTAAATTTATAAACGTACGGTAGAATTACAGCAGAGGTTTGTGTGTGTGTGTGTGTGTGTGTGTGTGTGTGTGTGTGTGTGTGTGTGTGTGTGTGTGTGTGTGTGGTGTGTGTGCGTGTGTGTGTGTGTGTGCTTAAGATGAAATGTCAGTATGAATATTAAAAAGGAAAAAAATACTGAAGAAAAAATTCCCACTCCAGAGCAGATGTAGACAGTAATGAATACATTAACCTTATTCAGCTGGTGGCGAACAGGAGGAGAGAGAGAGAGAGAGAGAGAGAGAGAGAGAGAGAGAGAGAGAAGCTCACAAGGGATGAGAGGGAAGGAAAGGAAAGAAATATGATGGATGAAGTGGACTAAAAAAAAAAAAAAAACAGACTGATGATGCGCAAAGAAGAGGAGAAGGGATGAGCAAAAACAAAACCAATAAGAAAAAACAAACAACTAATGTTCAGATTTGATACCAGAGGCAATGTCAGGGGGAAGGTATCTAAAAAATCTGAACGTGCTTTCTTGGAAGAAAGAAGGTTTTCATAGAGGAGAAGGAGGTGAGAGGTAGAGAAGGTTAAAGCAGAATAGAGGCCACAGTGTGTTGGTGTACCAGTGCGAGCTCGGTTGCCTGGTAACGGTTGCAGGGTAAAGTCTGAGCAGTGTGATTGGAGGAGAGTCTGGTGTGACTCAGCCTTATGTTGCACAGCCATTCCTCTGTGAAAAACAACAGAGGACTGGAAAAAAAAAAAAAAATGAAACCCAGTAGTTGGGACTGTAAAGGCTGGAGACGCCTCGCCATTTATGTCAGTGAGATGTTAGCAGACCGTGGCAATAAGACGACAGCCGGCTCGCTCAGCTATTAAAACCTCGTTTGCTGTATTTGCAGTGACGTGTGGACTGTTAACAACGTGACAAGCACGATTTTTATGTCCCTAAGATATGTTTATCTTATAATGTGACCAGAGGATAGTATTTGGCTACTGAGGTAGACAAATATCTTCCACAAGAGCAGATTCTGGACATGTAAGGTCTTTATATCGTATGTGTCCGTAGCTGTTTGTGTGAGTGTTCATGTGTGTGTGCAATTGTGCGAGGCAATTTGAGTTTTAGACATTTTGGCCGAGCCCTCACTTCCTAAAACACCTTCTAAAAGGCCGGTTAAGGGTTTAGACTTGGTTTTTTTGGATCAAGTTTAGATGTTTTGGGCCCTAGTTGGCAAATATACATTGTTTTATATACTGAAAGGAAAATGAATAAAAAGTAAATTGGGTATAAGTTCAAGTTTAGGGTAAGGGAGGGTTGGATTTAGCCATTTAGTTGTGATGCTTAAGTTTAGTGTATGAGGCTAGGTGTGTGTGTGTGTGTGTGTGTGTGTGTGTGTGTGTGTGTGTGTGTGTGTGTGTGTGTGTGTGTAAGACTGTCTCCATAGTGTTTAATGAGGGGTTTCCAAGGATAACATCACATCTTAGCAGCCCCATGACACAAGACCCACCTGGGACACTGTTGATGAGGGTGAATAACATCTGCTCATGATCCTAATCTCCACACCCATTATTTATGCTCCTATATGCAACCGCTCATGTCGTGGCTGACAAATGTAAATACTAAGGCTACCTAATGGTGCTTGGAGAGTTGGAGAGGGGGCTACATACCAGTAAAGATGGGGCAGAGCTTCTCCCAGCAGGTGATGCCGCCCTCTGATGTGAACTGACCAAGGGCGACCTCCAGGAAGAAGACCGGCAGACCTCCGCCAAACAGGAAAATGAAGTAGGGGATGAGAAATGCACCTGAGTGGAGTTGAGGGGAGGGGAGGAGTACAGAGATGATGACATTCAGGGACAGTTGACAAGGAGGAAGGAGTGAGGACATTACAGATGAAGATCAGGAGGGGGAAAAAAAAGAGATAAGAGAGAAAACAGTCAGCATGAATTCAAAGCAGGGCCTAGTGAAAAACAGAACCTGCCTGATAAGCAAATCTTCCATATGTAAATGAATAGTTTCAACATTTTAAAAAAAGTCTTACCTCCACCATTCTTATAGCAGAGGTACGGGAAACGCCAGACGTTCCCTAAACCAACAAAGCCGCCAGCCACAGACAGAACAAAGTCCAGCTTGCTGGCCCACTTCTCCCGCTGGGGGTGTTTACCCTCCGCCTCATCTTCAGGTCGAGTGCCAGGGCTTTTTCCAGGAGATGGCTTGAGAGTGTCCTTATGGAAATCCTTCAGGCACTGGAGTTTCTCTTTTTGAGCCATTCTGTAGAAACAGGAGAGAGAGAGGGAGAAAAAAATATGGTGAGAACCGGTCTGAAATGAATCCTGCTCTGAAGTGCTAAGTAAAGTTTTTAGTGTTTCAGCTTTTAACATAAACCTCGAGAGAACCGAACAACTCAGTGCAATATATTACAAGTTCAGTAGATCTTCACATTTAAACAGAACCACATGATGGCGGCTGGCCAGCTGCCAAAGCGTCTGGTAGACCAGCACAGTGGCCACAACCCAAAAATTTTTCAAGCAGCACCTGGCTGTTGGCTGGCGGTAATAATTTCTCAGTCAGGCTTAGCAAATTTATATCAACTTGGAGAGGAAACAAAATCGTTATAAATGTTCTTCAGGAAAAATATTAGAGGAGGTTGACTTGGGAAATTAAGTGTGTGAGCAAGTAAGAAACTAGAAATATGCGCTCAGCTGTCGCTTCCAGCCATTTAATTGTAAGGCTGAGCTTCACAATATAATAATTATCAGTTTCATGTGAGGCTAAAGCAGGGGTGCAGAGTTAGCCAAGTCTGCAGGTCCCCTAAAGGAAACACCTGCGTTGGCTCCTAACTCTAACTCCTAACTCCTAACTCCATGCCTCTTCAGTATNGAACACACTGGCTTGGCTACAGCTCCTAACTCCTAACCTCCTAACTCTATGCCTCTTCAGTATTACACTTATGAATTATGTGTGAATTATTTTCTACTTTTGTTGAGACTCATATCAAGGGGCAGCCAAGATTGTAACCTTCAGGATAGATAGATAAAAGCTGCAATCATGATAAAAACTTGTGATCTCATAGTTGTATGTGAGAAATATCTGGTTCATATTAAATGAGTCTCTTTCCCATACAGCTGATGTTGCAGTAGAGCTGAGGTCAATGTAAAATCAGACCAAAGTGCTTCCAATATGACTTCCAATAATATATATAGTTGTATTTGAAGCAATGAGGATGTTAATGTCCTTCTAGTTGTAACTTCAGTCCTTTTAAAACCATTTAACTGAGCTCCTCAATGAGTAACAGCTGTCCTTAGTTAATGATTTCATGTTATATTGTCACATTTTATCATCTAACCTTTAAGACATCGATTATATTAAGTATCACAGAGTTAAATGGGTTTAAGCGGAGTCTTTTTGCTTGGCTTCTTGAGTCGTCTTGTTTTACACCAGCAAGATTTGGCAACACACACACACACAACACACAACACACACACACACACACACACACACACACAGAGAGAGAGAGAGAAAGATCAGGCTTCCTTGCATGGTGTAAAATGTTTGTGCACACCATCATTACCTAACCCGCAAAGCTACACTTGTGTGATATTTGTTGCCAAAGCAAGTGAACGTATCCTGTAATGATACCCATTAAACATTGATTTCATTATAATACATATCTGATTATATCAACATTCTCAGGCTCAACAATGGCTGTAAATATAACCGGAGGTAGCGGTTTATCTTCAGCAAACTCCGCTCACAGGATGCAATTACACCTATGGGTTTTTTTTTTTTTTTTTTTTAGGGGGGCGGGAGGGGGAGAGGGGGGTCATACTACCACTAGAGACTGACTTCCTTGGTTGCTCGTTGGTATTTCACTCATTTATCTTGCTCAGGAAAATAACTTGATGATTAATGTGTGGCGAGTTGTAATTCTGCCAGGCTACATAGTTTGGCAGCGGAGGAGTCCAAACCAAATGTGTCTCCAGTCTTTCTTACTCAGATGCATCTCAGCTCATGTTACACTTCCAAGCAACTGCAGCTTAGAAGATAACAGCTGTCAGGAGCTCATAAAGTTTTTTTTTTTTGGTTGGTTGTTGGTTCTCTTGGAAGAGGAAGCTGAAGCTGAAGGTGACTTTTTTTTTTCTCTCTCTCTCTTTCTATGGAAGTGTGGTTATTTTACGCCAGCTCAGCTCAAATGGTGTCATTGTGATCTGGCCAAATAAATTAACTAAAGAAGGGACACAGAGGAGTGATACAGAGGAGCAGTCGTAATATGCCATCGGATTAGGGTTGGGTTTCGATAGCGGGTTACATGTCGGATGTGATTCAAAGGCATATTTTTTAAATTTGAGAGTCGAGGAAATATTTTTTCTTTATTAGCAAAGAGTAAAATTCACCTACAAGACTCCCTGAGCACCAAAACTCCTACATATTAACTCTTTAATGTGTATTTCCACATTATACAATACTACAGCAAACAAAAGGACACGACCAAGACTTGGTAATGTGTGTCTGTGTGTGTAAGAAATTCTAACAGAGTGATTAAATAGAAAAAACAAAATACGATACTCTTGCTCTCCCCCCCCTCCCCCTCCCTTCCTCATTAAAACTATTAAATGACACCCGGAATGGGCGAACGTCTAGCCACAGAGTGTTTGGTGCCCCAATGACACAACCAGAGCTGTAAATTTCCACCTGGCAGCGGCAACGGCAACAGCAACGAGAGAGAGAGAGAGAGAGAGAGAGAGAGAGAGAGAGAGAGAGAGAGAGAGAGAGAGAGAGAGAGAGACACTTAGTAGTCAGCAGTTGTCTGTCACTGTGGAAAATGTCATGTCTTTATCTCTTTCCATCTGCCAGGCTGCTGCACACTCAACTTCTCTCTCTCTCTCTTTCTCTCTTTCTCTCTCTCTCTCTCTCTCCCTCATTCATTTACTGTCTATCTTACTTACTGCACAATATTTACACTGGACAGGACTACATTTTAAAATAAATCCCCTAAAGGCTTTCTCCATTGCTGTCTACAGATACACACATTTCATTTTGCAATTCATTGTTTTCTCTGTCTTTACTATGAACATATTCCAGACAGAGAAGAAGAAATTTTACCTAACCATTAAAAACCAGAAGACAAAAAGCTAAAATAGCAACTGAATATAAAATTTGCATTATGGAAAGTCTCTTTTTTTCCTCCATTTTTGTGGATTTAAAAAAAGACATTTTATAGTCTTTGGAGTCTTTACAATGGCATCTGAAGCTGTGCATCGCAGGTTCCCCTCATCAAGTTAATGATCCTACAAAGCCATATGCATTTCACTTCAAGACTAACTTCCTTAAGAGTTAATTAATAACACTGAGAGGAAACTAAAAAAACACTCCCTCTGTGCCTTGTGTGTGTGTGTGTGTGTGTGTGTGTGTGTGTGTGTGTGTGTGTGTGTGTGTGTGTGTGTGTGTGTGTGTGTCAGTAAGTATTTCCTGCTTGGAGAGAGACAATGGACTCCATTATGTCTGTGACAAATTGTTAACAGCAGTATAGAGTAATGGCCAAGAGTGATAGTGATATTACTTCCGACATAGAAACGGACTTACACACTGGACCTACATACTAACATGAATAATAATACTGGAAAAAATGTATAAGAGATAAGAGTAACTTGTGCACAGACTGTATGTGTGCTAATTTAAAAAGGGTATTCTGATTCATATGGGCTCAACTTCTAGTTTTTATGTTTTGGTTCATTTGGAAAACAGAATCAATGAACAGGATGGGGACCTCTATATAGTCAGGTGTCATTAGTAAGTAAATTTAATTTGCAAATGCCTCCAGTGGTAATGCATAAAGATTGAAAAGTAGCATAAAGGACCCAGAATTGAGCCTTGTGGCACTCCATGGAGGTTTTTGTTAACCTGTATGAGAGCTAAAATGTATGTTCCCAAAATATATATGACCCCAAAATGGATCTTCCATGGGCTTGGTTACATAGAGCACCATGTTATCAAGTCTAATGTAATAACAAATGAACTCTCCCCTTATTTATTTTCCTTTATCTCCAAGACTTGAGCATTATTCATTTATTAAATAAAGCTTTTCTTTGGCAAACGAGTGGAAATCAGCCAAGCTATCCATAACACATAATAGGTTGATATGATGGAGGAGGAGGAAGAAAGTTAATGAGATATACTGTAACAGATCGAAGAAAAGATCCACAATCAATACTGATGCACATTAAAATAAATTATTAAAGAGGATATCGCTGTCATTTACTATATACATATATAGATAGATGCTTGATTTACTACTTTATGACTCTGCATAATCCTTCAAACCATTATCAGTTCAAGAAACCTTTTAAATATGTATTACTGCCATCTTATACGTTTTTCATAGACAGTTTAGACAAAGGGCTGCTATTCTCCTTGTAACATGAATTTAACATTAGATATTATATAACAGGCCTTCAAGTGGAAACCTAAACTCAATCCATGGTAGAGCCACCATGTGCATTCAAAGACGTTTCTATAAGCGAAATACTTACCGTTGTCAATACATAGCGTGCATAGCGGGCTCCACTGAGCCTTTCGCTAACAAGTGGAACCTGTGCCAACAAGTTGTGCTTTTTCCTTTAAGAGAGGGCGGTTGGAGTTCAACCTTATAGATATGACCGAGAAGCTCATGTACACCTGGAGCAAAACTGCTGCTGCTGTTCATTCACATTAAAAGAAGGAATCGGTTGAAGTGGATTGAGGGATATGATAAGGATGCTCGCTGACTTGCTGTAGGGATAACATGTCCCATCTGGTCTGGGAATGCTTTGGGATCCCCAAGGAAAAGGCTGGAGGACGTGCCTGGGGAGAAGAAGTGCGTATGGTGTATGTCTGAGCTACCTTTATTAGATTGCTGGGCAGATTAACAAGTGGAAATGGATGGGATGGAAAGAGAGTGGTTGAGCGTAAGCAGCAGTAAATGTGATGACTGAGGAGCAAAAAGAGAAGAAGAGTGCCACCTAGAGAAGCTCCGATAAAAGTCTGATTATCATTCCCGATTCCCGTTTCAAGTAAGCTTCTTCAAGTCTGTAGTAAGTACTGTAGGAGGAGGTGAAAGTCATACTAGTCATAAATTCTCGGATGTCAAGAGGAGATATATTAGCAGGAAATGTTGTTGTTGCATAGTTGCCTACATGAAGACCTCAAGAGAGCGAGACCGGCCCGTGGGAACTGCAATGAACTGTGGGACGATTTAAAGCTCAGGCCAAAAGCTTGGTGTAAAACATAAGAGAGTCATTGTCCCATGTTTTTGTGTGTATGTGTGTGTGAGAGTGTGTGTATGTGTGTGTGTGAGCCTAGACTCTGGACTTGCATATAGTGACTTCAGAACCCAGCCAGCACCACACACACACACACACACACACACACACACACACACACACACACACACACACTTACTTCACTCCCCTAACCACTTACATAACACACTATCCTATTTTAAGACCATGTACATTTCCACTGGACTGCCTGCCTATTAAATCCAATCCTGTCCCCCCCCCCCCCCCTCCACCCCCCTCCACCCCCCACCCCATCCCATCCATGCTCCACATTACTTTCACTCCTTTTCATCAGCCTCCTTCCTTCTCCTACCATTTTCAATCTCCATCTTTACCATTTTTCCTTTTCTTCCCCCCTTTAAATCACATGTCTAGTAATGTTTCATTGTTGCAAATGGGCTATTTAAGCCATTAGTTTATAAACCGTGATTGGCGAGGTTGGATTCACGTCTTCGGGTTTATATAAATGCAATTATTCTCCTCATTCGCTGTTTTCTCGTCTCCCATCCTCCCATCCTCCCATCCTCCCATCCTCATTCTCTCTCTCCTCTTCTTTTGCATCCTCTGGTTTCCTGTAGCATCTCTATCATCTCATTTGGAGCCAGGGCTTTCCAGATGGAGAGTGCGGAGTGTTGCTACTTCAGATCAAAAAAGGATTGACTTATTATTTCTAGAGAGACGTTGATGCTTTTTGAGTCTATTGGAGTTAGCACATTAAGATGCTTCTGCATAGGCTTCAGTCTCGAGCTTGGTCTCCTCTTCCTTCTTCTGCCTCCATTGCTCCATTTGCTTCTTTCTCCTTTTCCTCCTGTGTCACTTATCTTTCAATCAGCTCCTCCTCCTCTCAATTCTTTCGTACTCTCATCATCTCAGTAACTCTTTCTTCTCTTCATCCTCCTCCTGTTTTACATTGTCCCATTATCCATTCCAGTTGGCTGTCTTATCCCTCTCTTCTCTCACTTTCATTTGAGATAAATAGAAAAAGGACTGAAGTTACTATGTGAAATAGACGGAGGGACGAAGGGAGGGAAAGAAACTAGAAAGCATGGGTGAAATGGAGGGTGAAAGAAAGAGCTGTTAAAAGAAAAAGCGAGAGAAAGTGAAAAAAGAGGGGGGAGGTAAAAGAAGAGCCAAAACCAAAAGAAGCGAGGGACTATATCTGTTACTAAAAAAACTAGATGTAACACAGGAAGTGAAAGAACATGAGAATCAGCATGAGAGGAGAGCCACAAGCTGACGGAGATGAAAATAGGTGCAACTGATTTAGATAAAAAAAGAAACTAAAAAAGAGTATCACGAGGAGAATGAGAGAGCAAGTTAGAGATAGAGAGAGAGAGAGAAAGAGATAACAGGAAGTTTAAAAAGTTAAAAGGAAAAGAAAGACACATTCCTTTCTGTCTTATCTAACTAGAGTCAACAGTCACTATTGATTCTGCCTAACTTTTTGTATTTTTGCACCAGTTCAACATTATTACAGGTTACTGCAGGCCAATAGGCTTAAGTCCACTGCTATTCATCTCACACACATTTATAATCTATTTCTTTTAATTAATACATTTATCTGTATCACTCTCAGTTTTAATACTTTCCAAGAACTACATTGGCAGCAGTGCCCCATGAAAAAAAAAGGTGATTTTAGTCATTCAGAGTCAGTTTGTCTCCATATGACTTGCTTTCTATCAGCTTTTATCATTTAAACCCTGCATTCATGTTATATCAGATATGTAAGGGCGTACAGACTACAGACTGATAACGTGGAAATTTGATATGAAGCCTATGGAGTCAGATCACAAAAATCAAGGGGAAGTTTCGTTGCCGGTACGTCAGAGGGTGTAACATTCAAATTTAGCCAGTGGGTGGCACTCAGCCTGCAGTGCACGTGTCCTGTTCAGTACCAGGAAGTGAAGTTCCAAGTCAAGGTGCTCTCGATGGTGTAAGAGTTGAAATTCCCCAAGTATGTGAAGAGATACCCAGATTTTTCTCAAGAGTCTAATATGAAACAGTGTCTTTGCAGCACCCATGTCAGGTCTTCGGTGATGTGGACACCAACATTTTTAAGGTGTCCACTAAGGATCCATTGATAATACAGAGGAGGGGGAGTTTCTTCTCAAGTCCATTATCAGCTCCTTAATCTTGCTGATGTTAAAGGAAGGAGGTTGTTGTTCTAAGACGAGCAGGTCAGCAGGTAAAGAGCATAAATTTGCATGATTTTAGCTGAGATAGAAGCAAGATAACTGGATATGTTGGCACCTTCTAGAGCGAAGATGATCTAGATGATAAAAAATTAGACCTAAATACCAAAACATATGCATCACACTTCTTCAGAATAAGCATTTACAGCGTGGAGGAAGTGACCACACAAACAAAAAATGTCCACCCACTTGCTCGTCAGTTGTCGTTGTCGTTGAACTATTAATCTTTCCATGGTTCTTGAGATTTCTCGTCAACGTTGAAGAAGAAAAGTTGAGCTTGTCAAGTTTTATTCCTGACCTCCGGAAACAACAGTCGCCAAAACAATCTCAAACCCCCAAGGTCCATTCATTCGTTTAGGTTCTGGAGCTTTTATGACGCACCGGTTGTCATGGAGATGTAGATGTTCAAACTTTCCATGAAATCTTTAAATTTGAAAAGTTACTTCCATGTCCTATTTCCTCTTTTTAAATTTGTACTCATGATCCATTTTGAGTGTAATAATAAAATCCAACATAGCCATCATACCTGTGTACTGCCACTAGGGGGCGCTAATCTGTTAAAAATGATATATACATCTGTGCATTTGGTTTCAGGCTATATAAAAATAACTAAATATGTCTTGAGGTAAATTAAATCTGACACCCCAAAGAGAGTTGGCATTAAATCAATCTCCTTTCGCCTTCAGCTGCTGCTCCGACGTAAACGAGTTTGGCAAGTTAGCTGAAAATTATGATTGACTACTGATTATATTGCTCACTGAAGAGGTAAGTCTTGTATAGATAATATGAATTGAGTTATTAGTCAGCAGCATATAAACTAGTTACTCCACCAAAGTTGCCTTTTTTTTTTTTTAAGTATATTTTTTGGGGGGCTTTTTGCCTTTAAGACAGGAAACTGGAGGCAGAGAGAGGGGGAAATGACATGCAGGATAGGACCACTCGGTGCGGGATTTGAACCGGGGTCACCTGCAGTGAGGACTGTAGCCTCACGGGGCGGGTGCTCTACCCACTGAGCTAAACACCACCCCAAAAGTTGCCTTTTAACACCTCAAACTCCTCCATCTTTTTGTATTTAATGTGTAGAAATAGAAAATAAGCAATGAGCAATCCTGACAGAAAGCACCAGAGTAACACCAAGAGTAAAAGTAATGGAGCGTCATTGTAATTTAATCCTTAAATCCCAAACTGTAACGCCTCCTCAGACTACCTTTAACAGAAAAAAGTAACAATATCACCATGACGCATTACAAGTGACGTGTTAATGCCCGACATCGAATGTAAATTAAAGCCTCCGACCACAATTAACTGTTCAAACTACAACCGCTAAACATTTATAGAAAATTACACAAGCTTAATGGGGCAGCTCTAATGATTATTGAAGACTACTGTGTGAGTGCATGTGGGTCAGTGGTTCATTCTGGTTTAAAATGTACAGTAGCAGTGTGACGATGCAGGGCCGAAGTCAAGGACGCAGCGTCATAAAGATGATCTGACAGCAGCTGTACCACTATATCACCGTAAGGCTTCCTCGACCCTCCCTTTCTCTCTTTCTCAGTTTTCATTTGGAGAAAATACTCGGCGAGTGTGTCGTGCCTGTGGCTGAGATTTCACCATCACACACACACACACAGACATGTTCCACTAACCTCAGGTTACTGACTCAATAAATGATTTAACAGCAAACAAGCCTGCAACTAATATATCAGCTTTCAGTGTTGGTTTTACAGACAAAAACAGACGGAGAGAAAAACAAACAGCTGTCAATCAACTTAGAAAAAACTATCAATGAAAACTGTTGATTGGTTCTCAATTAATTGATTAGTCTTTAATGTCTATAAAACAAGTTGATCATTGCCTAAAAGTCCAACATGCAACCTCTGCTGTCTTATTTTGTCCCATCCAACAATCCAAAGAGACCAAAAGAAACCAGAAAACACCCGAGAATTTGGGTATTCTCTCTTTAAAAAATGACTCGAAATGATTCATCAGTTAATAAAATAGTTAATAACTCAGTTTTCACTTAATACCCAGTTCAACACAACACTTATCTAATCTATCCAGCTGTTAGATTTGCATTTTATGTGTTGAAGTGATGTTTTTTTTTTCAGCTCATAAAATCAGATGAAGAAGTGGAATTTGGCGTGAGCAACAACTGGATGAATAACATGTGAAAGTGCTCCACCCACAGAAGCTAAGTCAAAAAAAAAGAAAAAAAAGGACTCAGTTTGATTGACAGGTTACTTTATAAGAAATAAGTGAAGAAGAAAGTCAACAAATAAAGTGAGGATTACTACCATTCAATCTTGGATCATGACACCTTCAAGTTCATAAGAGTGGTTTAAAGGTGTTGAAACAATTCATCTCTGATTCGTTACACACACAACACACACACACACACACACACACACACCACACACACACACACACACACACACACTGCAGATCAAGTCACAAACAAGCAGTCATAAAAGCTCCAGCCTTTGCACACACACACACACACACACACACAGGAACTTAACCAGCGCTGGTGAGATCTTGTGCTCACAGTGACCGATTTAACAACTTGTCACACATCAGCTCGACGATGACTCTCTACAGCAACCGAGATAAGATTAAACTCAAGGCCAGGAGCTCTCTCTCTCTCTCTCTCTCTCACACACACACACACAAACACACACACACACACATTTGTCTTTATATTATATGCCCTTGTAAGGACACTCATTGACTGAATACATTCCCTAGAGACCCTTACTCTATTAACCATCACAATTAAATGCCTAAACCCGACCTTCAACCCAAGCTGAACCTAAACCTAACACCTTTGAAGTTGCGAGGACAACCCAGAAATGTCCTCACAACCTCACAATTCTGGTTTTTGATGGAAACTGGTTCTCTGAAAGATAATAAGACATGTGCACGAAGACACACACACACACACAAACACACAAACAAAGCCGTGTGTATGCCAGTTTATTGGCCACATCGGTGTCACTTAGAGGTTCCTCTCCAATTGTCACTTGGATTTTAAACCTCTATCTACATTTTGCTGAACAAGAACAAGACTTTTATTGTCTCACAGTAGTCTAAACTATGTTCCTGGTGTCTTTTTTCCATCCTGTGCAGTTTCAGGGTAAAAACGCTGAATCTTTGCAAGTTTTTTAGCCCAATTCATCAACTGTAAACCGGTAAGTTGTGCAGCAGCATTGCAAATATGAATGTGTCGCCTTATGCAAGCACACACACACACACATACACACACACACACACACACACGAGTCTGTGACACCAAACATGGTCATCCTCAATGGGTTGTGGTTTGATAGCATTGTGCTTACTCTAAATCTAGTTTTCGAAAACAGCTTTCACAAATAATCCACCACTTTTTTTTTATATAAATGTTGAAAATTACTTCAAAATTACTACTAACATTTAAAAAAACAACATAAAATAAATGTTTAAGAAGCTAAAACTCAAGTCAAGCAGCATAGGTAAGATTTTATTTCAATACAAGGTCTGCTTCAGTGTTTAGTACCTTAGTCTTTACTAGTAAGTAACATCAATAGAAGGTGCGTTACACTCAGGTTTAACCATGCTGGGTAATTTTCCAACACAAACTGGTTTAAAATGGAACCAGCTACCTGCTATCGTAACCCAACCCTACTCTAGACACTTGCCACTCCCATTAAAACCTTTTTTTTTTTTTTCTCTCAGCCATTACATGAAATATGGAAGCCACACATAAACCAAGAGACAACACTAACAGACCCAATAACAGCACATTAATGCTTGCAGGTGTTTAAATAAGCGTAGTGTTCACTTCAACATGCATTTGTGCAGGGGACTCATATTTACTTGGCATGCAGTTATAAAAAACGCATAGTCTACTTTCATCCAAAGCAGTTTTCAGCATATAGAAATAACGTTTTAAATATGTCCATTCATTGTCACAACAAGTGGTTAATCACTGAGGCTTTGTGTCAAAAAACAAAAGATCAAATTACAACCAATAGATCGAACAGAAAAGACAGACAGAGAAAGAGGAAGCGAGACAAAAAGGTAGAGAGACGCTAGAAATGATCGACACAGGAGCACGAGAGAGAGAGAGAGAGAGAGAGGAGAGAGAGAGCGAGAGAGAGAGAGAGAGAGAGACCGCGCGATGTGCAACGTGCGACTGATGAGCATCTCCGCCTTCTCACTGCTGTGCGCTTCACTTCCCCTTTCTGCCTTTTCTGCTACACTTCTTTTACGCAATTAAAATGAAGCAAACACTATTACAATGTTTCACTAAAACACACAAACGCACAAAAAACCCCGCATTTTTAAATATCCACATGTAAAAAAGACAAATATTGTAGCCTAGTGTGTAAATAAAAGACCAAAAAAGAGAAAAAAACCCAAACACAGAGCTGACAATTAAGAATAATGAAAGAGAAAGGACAGTGACATCCTAAAAAATGGAAGAGAAAAATTAAAATGAATAAAAAATAAATGAATAAAAAGGAGGATACTGATAATGAACTTGACACGCGCATCTGGATGATGCATTTAACACATGTCACATGAAAAAGCCACGGGAGGGAAAAAAAAGACTATATAAAACCTTTCTTTTTTTTTTTTACAGATCAACCTGCTCGTGTTGCAATTAAGCCTTTAAACAAATTGCAAAATCACTCAGTGAGCGCACGAGTCAACACACACACACACACACACACATACACACACACACACACACAACAAGAGAGAGACACAACAACCTTTTATCCAAAATCTACAGCGCAGCTTCCTCCACCAGGAAACATCCTTGCAAACACGTTGCCAGTAACACCAGCATACATTATAATAAAACACTGCAAATTATTTCCCCCCCCCCCCCCTTCCCTTCCCCTCTCTCCCTTCCTCCCACCTATAAAATGCACAAAACGTTTTAAATTCTCATTTTAGTTTTGCAAAATACATCCAAATCCATATAAGACACAATAAGAAAAAAGCGGATTATTCTAATAAATTGAATTAAAATCAGAAAAAACGACAGAGAGGAGCACAGCCATCCCTCTCAAACCTGCTTTAAAGGTGAGCAAACGAGCATGTCTCTTTTTTTTTTTTTTTTTTTCTCCGTTACCTGCTATGTTGATGTAATTGTGTATGTTATTTTGTCCTTTTAATGTCCTTTGAGCGCGGTCCCCTTGTCCGTGTCCTCTCGTGTTCGTGGAAGAGACTGAGGGTTGAACGCGTCCGTAGCCTATATTTTTAGCCTATTTATAAGCCTCTCTTTCTGACCTTTGTCTCTTAAAAAAGGGGGACCGGAGACATCAGCGGCAGTGGAAAATCACCGGCCTGCCTCCTCTCAGCGCAACAGGAGAGCCGTGTGTCGGATGCCTTCAGGGTCCGTCGGCAATGTCGGATTTTATCCAAGTTAGCGGTTACACGTGCGAACCAGTAGAAGAAGAAAAAAAAAAAAAAGACTTGTGGATGTTTGCCAGCATGACTCGCTCGTAATTCCTGACATGTTTTGACATCAGCTGAATGTTTTGCCTGTGAGTTGATGCAATAAATTAAATGACTATTTGGTGAATGTTTAAAAAAAAAAACTGGAAAGAGTATTAGTGGTTGAGAAGAGTTGTTTTTTTTCTTTTCTTTTCTACTTCCTGGACAATTTACATGCTGGAGATATGAGGTTATACCACACTGTCATATCTTGGAAATAGTGTTGATGAATAAGTCTGACTTGTTTTGCTGTTGTTGTTTTTTAAGATTGCACCAATATGATGACTTTATGGTACTCTAAAAGGAAGATGTGGTAACCATGTGTGAAATGTCCCAAAAACCAAGCAGATGCCAAGAATAAAACTTTAAACATAAACTGATGTATTTTTCTTTTCTGCTCATAATTATGCCAGTTGTACTTTAGGGTCTGTTTTTACTATCAATTTCTAGCCACAAGCATGTAGAGGCTCCACAGTGTTTAGTTTTCAATGTAGGATGGAGGAATTTACGAGCACCACCTAAACGCAGCATTAAGGAGCATTAAAGTGGCAGTTCCCCCACCCATTTCACGAGTTGGTAGGCTGATATCTAAACCGACTCAACACGAGCACACGCTCAGATTCTCAGGCGCGCTCCCGGCAACCTTCATCCCCACGCCCCCCCCCCCCCCCCCCCCCCCCCCCCCCTCCATCATCACCATCCCCTTAGGCGCGCGACCGATAGTATATGTGTGTCTGTGCACGAGGTGGTGAAAATAAGGGGAAAATACTCTACATGCAGAGCAATAGCAGCAGCAGCAGCAGCAGCAGCTTGCTTCAAACAACAAATAGAAATAGTAGTTAAATCATCATATTTTATAATTCAGTGTTTATTATTTCAGTATTTTACCTCCTATTGCCTAATTATATTATAATATTCAGCAAAAACATGGCACATTATGAACTTTTTTCCTTTTTAAATCATATTTTGAATGGCTATAGTACTTTTTTTAATAGCCTTTAGCATGAATCTTAGTCTTAGTCTTAACTTTAATACCACTTTAACAGAAATACTATTAAACCTAATTAATGCTGATGAAATAACAGGAACAGCTTATATTATTAAGGTATATAATGCAATTCAACAGCTCACTCTGCTCTAATTTAAAAGTAGATGCCTGCCTGACTGCCTGACTGTCTCATTAGTGGGTTTTTTGGAGCATCTGATGGAGGTCAGACGTTCTTATTATTTTGTCAACCTCACTGTATATTTCTATAAGAGCTTACTGAGTGAATTACTGCACTCTATTAAAGTACAGTAGATGTCCCACCCCAGTGTATGGATGCTTACAGAGACTCTGTCCTTAGTGTTAACCCTCCTGTCGTCCTCTCGGGTCAAATTGACCCCATCTCTTTTGACTGTTCCTTCTTTCCTCCCTTTAATTTCTTTATTTTTTCCTTTGTTCTTCCCCTCCTTCCATACTTCTTTCCTCACTTCCTTCCATCCTTCCTTCATCCCTCCCTCTTTACTCCTTTCCTTCCTTCCTTCTTTCCTCCCTCCCTCCTTACTCCTTTCCTTCCTTCCTTCCCTCATTCCTTCTCTCATTACTTCCTTTCCTTCCTCCCTCCTTACTCATTTCCTTCCTTCCTTCCGTCCTTCTTCCCTCCTTACTCCTTTCCTTCCTTCCTTCTGTCCTCCCTCCCTCCTTACTCCTTTCCTTCCTTCCTTCCCTCATTCCTTCCTTCTCTCATTACTTCCTTTCTCCCTCCTTCCTTTCCTTCCTCCCTCCTTACTCATTTCCTTCCTTCCTTCCTTCCTTCTTCCCTCTTTACTCCTTTCCTTCCTTCCTTCTGTCCTCCCTCCCCTCCTTACTCCTTTCCTTCCTTCCTTCCCTCATTCCTTCCTTCTCTCATTACTTCCTTCCTTCCTCCCTCCTTACTCCTTTCCTTCCTTCCTTTCTCCTCCCTCCCTCCTTACTCCTTTCCTTCCTTCCTTCCTTCCTTTTCCTTCCTCCCTTCCTTGACCTGAGGACAACAGGAGGGTTAAATGACTTTGTAATAATGACTAAATGGTTTTCAATTGTACCGTTTATAATGCCGACTTCAATATTTCTGTAATACTCAATATGAAATGTTGAGTTTCTATTGGAGTTCAAACTTAATTATGAGTTTCTAATCTTGTCATACTCAATAGGAGAATTCATCCGTATCACTACCACACCTATAGGTCCTTTAAATGTAGATTGTGTCGTAGCTTCTGTGAATTTAATGCTATAAACGTCTTGTTCTGTTGTGAGATTTACCTACAATCTTTGAACGTTTTATTGCAGACACATAGGCATTTGGTATGAATGTTAATAGATCTTCAGAAGATGGTTTTATTGACACTGTATAACTCTCTCTTCTCCTGCACCGCCATAAGGTTTTTTATTTTTGACCAATCATTTTGCATGGGAGGATATCTTGAAAACCACCAGCTGGATTTGCATGACATATGTGTGGTGAATATTCCTCACAGGCTCAATTCTAATGTTTCTGGTGGCTTGCCCGATCTTTATATCCAGGACATGAGGACAAAGTTTCCATTGTATATGAGGGCTGCAACAAATTATTATTTTCCATTTTCTTGATGAATCGCTTGGACTACAAAAAAAATGGCAGAAAACAGTGAAATAAAAACACCCAGAGTCTAGTTGACATATATTCAAATGTGCTTTTTTCTATATCACTATTTTTTTGAGCTTCTGTAGCAATGAATTTACCCCACAATTTGATCAATGCATTTATCCTTATCCTCAAATATTGAGTTAAAATGAATAAAACTGCAGCAGCAAATCTTCACATTAGAGAAAATGAAACAAGATAATGTAACTGAAGAGGTTAATTGATTAGTAAAATAGCTAATTAATTAATGAATTTCCTCTCAAACAACTAATTGATTATATGACTAATCATCGCAGGTCTGGTTTTGTACAAGAAATGTAAGTTTCTAATGGAAGGAGGAAGGAGGGGGATTACTATAACAAAATGAATGAAATGACTCATAATCTGGTTTATTACAAGAAAACCTTTTCGACCAGTTGGAAATTCAGACTTGCTTGTTCATTTTAATCTAACCACATTGGCTGATGATCCAAAAAACATCATTTTATTTTAAGTTAACCATGCATCAAAGGACAATTAGCAAGATGTTTGTTTTGCTTCATGTGACCTGCAACAGTCAGCACAACAAGGAAAAAGGCCTGTTGAAGATTGTGGCTGAGTTAGTTTAACACTGAGGATGAGATGACACATTGAGTCTTGTTTATATGCATATCTGATGCTGTATTCAAATAACAGGTAAAAGACATATATCATTTACTACCCAAACTGTCTGTTGTCAATGCCCATTGTGTTGCGGAGGTACTTCCTGGCTCAGCTGACCTGCCTTTGTCATGTGTATGTAACCCCCACCCCTCCTCTCCCTAAAAAAAAAAACAGTATTTCAGTAGTTTGGATACTTTGGTTTGGTCCTGGGAACTTCCACAAATTGTTTCTGCCTTTATTCTTTCATATATATATATATATATATATGTTACACATGTGGCCTTTTCTTTCCATTGATATCTCATTCCCGAGAGGCAATGTGTAGACTGCTATTGTTAACCTCTGTCCTAAAAAACTCTCTATATCCATTTCTTATCTTGAGCCCTTGACTGGGAGTGAATGTCAGCCTCCCCACTGCTTTTCAAACACTATCTTACTACTTTGTTTAAACTGGCTTTATGTAATGACTGGCGGTAACCTCCCAGATGTGTGTTGTGGTTTAGGGAAGCACAAATGAAGTATATGTGCCTGGCTGAGAAAGAATAACAGATTTAAAGGCATATATAACACAAACAGTACAGGAAGATTTAAAGAGGAAGCAAACTTTAATGAGTAAGATCTATAAATTCTTTAAAAACAATAAACAGATTTTACTTTTATTTCATACTTTTTCGAGGCCTAAAGGTTTAGAGACATTTAAGTATAATAATTTAAAATGAGTAAGAGTCTCAAGTCAATCTATAAATCTGTATGTAACACTGGATAGTAAGGAGTTAAAGTCTGTGTAAAGTAAGAATAAATATGTGTTCTGAAAAGTGTGTTGTTAACCACCCTGCCACATTTGAATGATTAAAAAAAAAATCGCCAAATATATGAAATTAGGCTTCAAAGTTGTGTAAAAATCAGCCTCTTCCGCTGCTCCCAAACGCTGTGGGCGTGGCCACTGAGTCCGCTGAAACCCCGCCCCTACCAAGTGTCACCTGTCAATCAAAGTCACCACCTCTACCACATACATGGACGCTACGTCTGAGAGCTTTCTGCTGCTAACTCAGCTGTTAGCTTGGCGGCTAACTGGGCTGCTAACTCAGTTGTTAGCTCATTGGCTAACATCAGCGGCTAGCTCGTCAGCTAACTCAGCGGCTAACTCAGTTAACTGTAGACTGTAGTAGTAGTAGTGTGTGCTGAATGTATTTATACCTCTACAGCAGCAGGGACGGGTTTATGCTAATCACTAAATCCTGAACACAGAAATCTTGAAACACAGTTTGTGAAGCCTAGCTCCACAATTCAAATCTAAATGGTTGAAATGCTTTTTACACCTTTATTAGAAATACATTTATGACCTATTTAATGTGTTTAGATGAAAATGTCTGAATTCACTTTACACAGCCTTTAGGTCATTTGCAGTCAACCAAACTAGTTGTTTTATTTATAATACCAAGTCAATTTAATCATCGAGTAAAACACCAAGAAATATTATAGATAAAATTCCAATAAAAGTCAATAATAGCAGCACTTTTAATGAACGTAGATGTGTTTTATCCAATCTAAAGAAAGTCTGATCAATTTTAAATATTTAGAAATGTTATCTCTTTCAGAAATTACCTTAGCAATAAGTGTTGGAATGTTTTAATGTGATAGAAACAAGACAGTATCATCAGCAAAGAGAGAAACAAAGCTCCACAGTGAACACCACAATCATGTAAATGTGACCATGAATGAACAAAAACTATTAAAAACCTGTTAGTGATACTTGTGGGGATAAAATGCTGGGTTGATATGACCTGACCTGAGGAAAGAAGGAAGGAAAAAGAAAGAAAGAAGTGAAAGTAAAAATCCTCCAGTTGATTCCAGTCAGCACATCAACTCTATTATGAAGAAAAACATATATGAAAATAATATATTTGACAATAGTATTCATGCAAACAGAAATGTGAGTCTTTTGTGTAATTGTGAATTTAACCCTCCTGTTGTCCTCGAGTCAAGGAAGGGAGGGAGGGAGGAAGGGAGGAAAGGAGGAAAGGAGGAAGGAAGGGATGGAGAAGGAAGGAAAGGAGGGAGGAAGGATGGAAGGGAGGATGAAAGGAAGGAAGAAAGGAGGAAGGAAGGGAGGAAGAAGGAAGGTGGGGGGAGGGAGAAAACAAGGAAGGAGGGAGGGAGAAAGGAAAAGAGGAAAGGAGGAAGGAAGGAAAGAGGAAAGAAAGAAGGGAGGAAGGAAGGAAGGGAGGAAAGAAGGAAGGACAGACAGAAGGAAGAAAAGAAGGAAGGAAGGAGGGAAGGAAGGACAGATGGAAGGAAGGAAGGAAGGAAAGAAGGAAGGACAGACAGAAGGAAGGACAGACGGAAGGAAGGACAGAAGGAAGGAAGGACAGATGGAAGGAAGAACAGATGGAAGGAAGGAAGGAAGGAAAGAAGAAAGGACAGATGGAAAGAAGAAAGGGAGGAAAGAAGGAACAGTCAAAACAGACGGGGTCAATATGACCCGGGAGGACGACAGGAAGGTTAAAAGTACATGAAAGTCATTTTTCACAGTTGCTGGCTTCAAATTCACTTGATTCATTAACTTATTTTAAGAATTGTTCCTTGTGTCAAACTCAACACAATCATACCTATTTTTTCACTGTTGATATTTATTACCCACCACCAGTTCACGCTCCGGTGCAAAAAAACATGCACTCTGGCTCAGGTCACCCCGGTGCAGCTCCATAATGAAGCTTTATCTCTGCACAACAAACGGACGGACTCAATGTGTTTCTGAAGTTAACTCAAAAAACTGGCACGCTGTATCTCACAGACCAAAGCCGAGGCGCCAAGATAAGAATGACTTTGGTTTTACCGCTTTGTAAAAAAAAAGATAATTATATTTAATAATATAAGTTTTTAAAGCTATTTCTTATTTTTTTTTAAGTTATTTGAAATCAGCTGGTCAGATATTGATATTCTCTGCCTCCCTCTACATGATCTCTATCAATGAACGGCAGCTTTTCTCTCCGTAAAAACTCTGAGGGTTCACATCAGTGAAATTCCACCACGTGACCATGAACCTCGTGACCCCTTCAAATTCTGAAAACAAGTCTTCCTTCAAGTTTATTTTAAGACAACCACCGACTACTGTATAAACCAGTACTAACGAGTGCAGCATAGACCTGCTCTATGTGTGAAAAGTGACCTGAGTGCCCTTTTTTTTACTGACTCAGCTTGACTCCTATATATTTAAATAGCATTGTATTTTATTACTTGCAATGACAACTGACATTGGTTATGAGGTTATGAGGTTAGAGTCCCCCCCCCACCCCCTCCCCCACCACCACTTTATGTGACACTGAGCAATACCTACTGTAGTTTGAAATAGTCAGAAAACACATCACACTTTCATTTTTTCTTTTAAAAATGTGGGCGGGGCTAATTTGTCTTCAGTAATTTTCCTTTGTAAACAACAGTAGAAAGTGCTGCATCGAAATGTGACAGGCATGGCACGTAGAATCTAAATGCCTCTCGGTGGGTAATTACAGTATTTAACACAAAGATGCAGAGTTTGAGTGGCAGGTATTGTCTCTGAGCTGGAGCAGCAGTTTAAAGAAAGAACAACGTGTGTCTTTCTGTATGTGTCATATGTAATAATGGGGAGGGGCTGCATACATCTCACGTATAGAAACATGTGTGTGTGTGTGTTGAGTTTTAACCCTCCTGTTGTCCTCGAGTCAAGGAAGGAAGGGAGGGAGGGAGGAAGGATGGAAGGGAGGAAGAAGGAAGGAGGAAGAAAGGAAGAAGGACAGAGGAAAGAAGGAAGGGGGCAAGGAAAGGAAGGAAGAAAGGAGTAAGGAAGGTAGCAGGGAGGGAGGAAACAAGGAGGGAGGGAGGGAGAAAGGAAAAGAAGAAGGGAGGAAGGAAGGAAAGAAGAAGGGAGGGAGGAAGGGAGGAAAGAAGGAAGGACAGATGGAAGGAAGGAGGGAGGAAGGACAGAAGGAGGGAAGGACATATGGAAGGAAGGAAGGACAGAAGGAGGGAAGGAAGGACAGATGGAAGGAAG
The DNA here is from genome assembly GCA_021039105.1 of Scomber colias. Lineage (NCBI taxonomy): Eukaryota > Metazoa > Chordata > Actinopteri > Scombriformes > Scombridae > Scomber > Scomber colias. Next base: position 88,217 of record JAJDFG010000538.1, on the reverse strand, counting down.
GAAGGACAGACGGAAAGAAGGCAGGGAGGAAAGAAGGAACAGTCAAAACAGACGGGGTCAATTAAACCCACGTGTTAAACTTTAAACTGTTGGGCACATTTAACACTGTGGAGCTAAATGAATACCCTGCAAACACTGAGGTGAAAAAGAGGTAGCGGTACTTCTGGCTCCGTCTCGCCTCTCGCCTTCCAACTCATGTAAACAAGCGTGCTAGCAAAAGTGGGAAGCCAGCTGGGGATCCTTCCTGCACAGCGCTGGCAGAACTGGAACTGGGGGGGGGGGGTGGACAGCATGAGCCTCTTGTGTAACGCATCTGTCTGAAAAACTAAAGGAAAAAAAAAAAAGAAGAAGAAGCAGGAAGTGAGTTTTTTAATTGTTGGGCAAGATGAGTCCGAACTAATGTAATCTGGTTAATTTTAGACAGTGAAACCATGAAGCCGCCATTTTATCTCATGCATGTGTTGTTTCCTCTACAGAGACGTTTATCCTCCTTTTAACCCTGACATGATGAATTATGTCCCACTCAACACCAGAGGATCAAAAGACGTTACACTCCTACAGGCCAGTTTTCAAGTATTAAACCTTCCTGTCGTCCTTCCGGGTCAAATTGACCCCGTCTGTTTTGACTGTTCCTTCTTTCCTCCCTTCCTTCCTTCCATCTGTCCTTCCTTCCGTCTGTCCTTCCCTCCTTCCATCTATCCTTCCTTCCCTCCCTGCTTCCTTCCTTCCCTCCTTCCATCTGTCCTTCCTTCCGTCTGTCCTTCCTTCTTTCCATCTGTCCTTCCTTCCCTCCTTCCTTCCTTCCTTCTATCTGTCCTCCCTTCCCTCCCTGCTTCCTTCCTTCCTTCCTTCCCTCCTTCCATCTGTCCTTCCTTCTTTCCATCTGTCCTTCCTTCCCTCCTTCCTTCCATCTGTCCTTCCTTCCTTCCATCTGTCCTTCCTCCCTTCCTTCTTTCCGTCTGTCCTTCCTTCCCTCCTTCCTACCATCTGTCCTTCCTTCTTTCCTCTTTCCTTCCTTCCTCCCTTCCTCTTTTCCTTTCTCCCTGCCTCCTTCCTTGTTTCCTCCCTCCCTCCTACCTTCCTTCTTCCTCCCTTCCTTCCTCCTATCTTCCTTCTTTTCCTTCACCCTTCCTTCTTCCTTCCTCCCTCCCTCCCTCCCTTACTTCCTCGTATCTTCCTTCCTTTCCTTCCCCCCTTCCTTCTTTCCTTCCTTCCTCCCTCCCCCCTTCCTTCTTTCCTCCCTCCCTCCTTTCCTTCCTTCTTAATTCCTCCCTTTCTTTCCTTCCCCCCTTCTTCCTCCCTCCCTCCCTTCCTTGACTCGAGGACAACAGGAGGGTTAATGACGATGAACAAAACAAACCAATAATGAGAATAACTTAGCTTTTAACTTCTTTACAGTGTCAAAATATAAATATCACTTGTGATGTAACACTTACATTACCACAGTACAGTATGTATTCAGAGCTGAGATGACCCTAACCCTGAATTACTAACTTCCTTAGGCGTTACATCTGCCAGCTGAAGAGGAGGATTATCAGTTTCTCACAGTGTGAAAGTATAAATGAATGGCGTGAGACACAAACATGGACTATAGCCGACCCGTTTCACCAGATTTTCAACATGCGGGTTGAAACTTGCAACATGAATGCGAGACAATGAGTATGACTGCCACATTTATTAGGAATTAGAAAGTGATAGTTATTGATGAAACAGGGAACTGGCAGCATTTGCAATCTGCATTTAAACAATGCTCAAAGGTTGTTTTTGTGTTACAGGCCTCAGGTTTGCTCAGCTGGCAGCGTCATGCCACATCTTGAATGACCAAGATCCAACAGGAAATAGACTTTTTAAATAACAACATTGAAAATCTGAATGATAAACACAATGTGCACAATGTATATGATGATGTCATATATTTCTTAGTACTGTAAATACATGCAACTGGTCTAACAAGCTACTTTCAATGAATATATTATAACAGTTAAAACAAACATGAAAACAACGTGGAGAAAAAAATGGCGATGATATGCTGCTATATGATCTGGGTGCTAGTTTGCAGTTAAATATATTCTCATTTAAGCTTTTCACAAGCCAAAAGACAGAGAGACCAACAGACACACACAAAGATAGAAAACTAGCCCTGGCATTGTTTCTCTGCCCTATTACATAAGCAGCACTGGGTTAAATATTTGTTTAGGATCTCCATAAACACACACACACACACACACACACACACACACACACACACACCAACACGCCAAATGCACACATGCAAACATTCAAACATGCACACACACACTTGTTCCTAAAGAAAACTTTGCAGAAGAACTTTTGCATATTCCAAATGACTCAAGGCCTGATTTATTAAGATCTTAAATAAAGGGTACTGAATTTCGGGTGCAGTGCCACAGATTGCATGTTTAGTTAGCGTGTGTTTGCAGGTGATCTACTGAGAATAACTGAGTAAAAGACAACAGGTGCAGACAGCAGTGTTTAAAGGAGGGTTTTGCGAGTTTGAACGAGCAGAAAGCTGCAAGAGCATAATGAAATTTGATCCTATGGAATTATAGATTCTAGAAGAAGAGGTTAACATATTAATATATTGAGTTATAGAAAAGTAATATTACCATAAAAAAGCTATATGGGAGAATATCTGTGGCAAAGTCAATGCTGCAAAAATATTAACATGGGTGGAAAAAATCTGATCTCTGCATATTGTGTTATTGTTCCTCCGTCTCCTCGTCTCCATAGTAACAGCCGGTCAATACCTGCCCTTTAACCTTTGTGTCGTCCTCCCGGGTCAAATTGACCCCATCTGTTTTGACTGTTCCTTCTTACCTTCCTTCCTTCCTTCTTTCCTCCCTCCCTCCTTCTCTTTCTTTCCTCCCCCTACCTTCCTCCCTTCCTACTTTCCTCTGTCCTTCTTTCCTTCCTCTATCCCCCTTTCTTCCTTCCTTCCTCCCTCCCTCTTTCTTTACTTCCTTCCTCTTTTCCTTTCTCCCTCCTTCCTTCCTTCCTTCCTTCTTTCCTCCTTTCCTCCCTCCTTTCCTTCATTCATTCCTTCCTCCCTTCCTTGACTCAAGGACAACAGGAGGGTTAAACCTATTATTTATAGACACAGTTACCGTCAGCAGAATTACCTTCGATTTTGGTAAATCACGATGCATGTGCTAAATAACATATTTGCATATTCTCCTTCCTGTATTTTGCACACTGGGGTTAAAACGCCTCATATTACATTCATTATGGCAAACGTACTAAATGGACAGTGCATACTATCTTGCACATTTGAAAGATGCAAACCTCAGTGGGCTGCTTTAGTAGATCAGCTTGCTCATTTTTTGCAGGTGATGACACATGCAAGACTTACCACTGAAATATGCTGCAGGGAAATCAACTTCCTGTTTCTTTCCTATCAAATGAAGTGGTCTGGACTAGATAATTAAGTAGAAGTCAAGTGTTCCTCTGTTCCTCTGCACATAGATATAAACACTAGATATGATGTGTCATAATGACGTGCAGCAACTTGATAAAGAAGGTGGCATTACAAATGAGTCCATGTTGAACGTAGCTGCTGACGGGAGTTCAAGCAAAATGACCACAAATGACGTTTTTGATAAAGGTGAGGGTCTTATACCGAGCCAGCGTCATTATGAACCGCAGACATTCAAGCTGTGGTGGTTTCTTCTTGTACAATTCCTGATTTCCCTGATTCCCAACTGATCTGCGAATAAACCCATATGAAGTTGTGTAGATCAATTCTTATTGAACATTAGCACCACTAACAGAGCTCTCAGACAAATGCTTATATACATTTTTTTTTATATAGCTGCTTCATAAAAGTTCATCTGTTGAAGGCTTTTAAAGGATAATTACCATTTTTTACAACCTGGATCTTATTTCTAGCATCAAATACGATCATTTACTCACCCAGACAACTTTAGTGTCATTTGGAGTCGTTCAGATGAAATTAGCTCCAGTGTTGCTCCGCTTATATATCCGTATAATGAGAGTACACAGGGCACCGAAGCACAGCCTCTATATAACACATTATCTGCCATCCTTCCTTTCTTTCTTCCTTCCTTCCTTCCTCCCTTCCTTTTTTCCTCCCTCCATCCTACCTTCCTTCCTTCTTTCCTTTCCTCCCTCCCTCCCTCTATCCTTCCTGCCTTCCTTCTTTCCTCCTTCCTTCCTTCCCTCCCTCCTTCCTTCCTCCCTTCCTCTTTTCCTTCCTCTATCCTACCTTCCTGCCTTCCTTCCTTCTTTCCTTTTCCTCCATCCCTTCCTCCCTCCATCCTTCCTTCCTTCCTTCCTCCATCCTTCCTGCCTTCCTTCTTTCCTCCTTCCTTCCTTCTTTCCTCCTTCCTTCCTCCCTCCCTCCCTCCTTCCCTCCTTACTCCTTTCCTTCCTTCCTTCCTCCCTTCCACCCGGCAAACTAGTTCATTTCACCAATACTTAGTTATGATACGTTAGTGCTATTCCCCTCCGAGCCCGTGGTGGCATGTTATCAACATCCGGGGTCTGTAGGTTGACCTCTACTGACCTCTGATCTGGAAATGACATCATCCGAACCACTCCAAATGACACCAAAGTTGTCTGGATGAGTAAATGATCGTATTTTATGCTAGAAATAAGATCCAGGTTGTAAAAAAAAAAAAAGGTAATTATCCTTTAAGGTGAAGCAGCAGCAGAATAATATTTTGCATTGGCTCAAAAACTGCTTGATATGGCTGCAAGAAACCTAAGAGTAAATACAGAGAGGCTGAAAGTTTACAAAGGGTAATGGTGAAATTAAGATACAGTTAAAAGCTGGAAAAGAGCACGGAGCCGAAAACCATTAGACTTTTCTCAATATAGCTTTCACTTTCTGTAAGATTTCAGTCCTGGTTGATTTGGTGACACCTGTGGTTAACGGTGGCTGCAGCAGTTAGGCTTTAACACTGATGGCCTCTGAACTTTGGAGGCGGCAGCAAAACATGATGTGTCAGTTTACAGAAGTGAAACAAACTCACATTGTTTCAGTGCAGAAACCCGTCACAGCAACCACCAATCTGATTTCATGCAGCACAAGTGGTTTTTCACAGAACAGGACAGAGCAGAGAGAAAAGAGGTAGTTACCTTTCTGTGCAGTCGGAGGTGTCTCTCTAACAACTCACTGCTCCCTGCAACATTTAAAACTGACTTATTGCCAAAAAGTAATGAAAATGACTGCTGTCTGCTTTGTTAGATGTGTCTCTGATGAACAATTGCATTAAGACTTGCCTCAGTGACAAATACATTGCACTTCCTGTGACTGCTTCACATGAAAAGCCACCACAAGTTTCCACAAGAAGGAAATGTCTAGTTTGCATTAGAGTAACTTAGCAACCCTTTGTCTTATGTTGTGTAAAGAAACAATATAGCAGCCTGGATTATGTTAACAGGCATTTGAATGAATGAACAGTTATACCTTACTGTAATGCCACAGTGTAAACTCGTGATCAATGTGCAGCATGGCTAAGGAAAGCTGTAGTGGCAGAAATATGCTAAAAAAGACCCATGATGCCTTAAGCTGACTGATTAAGATGTATAGCAGCAGTCGGTTAGGGTTGCAGACCTATATTGCACTTCATATCCCGCTCTCTAGCCATGTGACCTGTTTTTAAAAGCCAAATTTTTTATTTATTTACTTATTGTTAATTATTATTATTTATTTTATTATATTATTATTTGTATTTATTTTATTATTATTTTATTATTTTATTATTATCATTATTATTTATTTTATTTATTTATTTTATTATTATTATTATTTTTTTATTTTTTTATTTTATTATTATTATTATTATTATTATTATTATTTATTTTATTATTTTTATTTATTTTATTATTTTTATTTTTTATTATTATTATTTTATTTATTTTATTATTATTATTATTTATTTATTTATTTTATTATTATTATTATTATTTTCTTCTAATTTATTCTTGGTTACTGGTATGTTTTTGGGTTTTTTTTTTTGGTGTAATCTTAAAATTAATAAAAAATAAGTGAAAAAAAAAGATAAAAGCCAAATAAATTTTAAAAAATCATAAAAAAAGAAATGAGCTGCTCAGCTTTTAGAGCATGGTAGTACAAAGCAGCCTGGCAAAGTGAAACAAAGTGGGAGATTCAGGAGAGTTCAGCACCTTTTGTAGCATCTAATTAAACTCAGTCATAACTCACATCAGTTGTTATGATGACTGACTGTAATGCAGTAACTTCCTCTTAGAGCTGCTCTCTCTCACTTGACAGTACTTGTGTTTTCTAAATGGAAAAGTACATACACTCTTATGCTGTTTCAGGTCTAATCTATTAATCTAATGTAATCAGTAAAACTTGCCATGCACCTTCCTACTGGCTCATATGACAGCAGGGCAAACATTTCTAAAGCTGTCATCAGATCTTTGACAGAAAGTTGGTATAAGTAGACTTTTTGTATTAGTCACCACGGCTACCACAGCATGATGTTGAAAGAGTTACAAAAGACTTGGACTTGTTTTTACGTCCTTTGCGTACTGTAAGAGAACCAACACCAGAGGACAGACCCTGGACAACCTCAGAGCTAGAGAGGCAGCTGCTGTGGTGTGATCTTTGCTCTCTACTATTAAATGTTTTATAGTGAAACAGTAACAAGGTTATAGTATTTTTTATTGTTATGTTTTCTGCAAAAAACATGGTGTGTTCTGCAGCGGCGTGCACAGACTTCTTGAAGGGCAGGGGCGAAAAGAAAAAAAAGAGCACATATAACACCTTAGCACACGTTCTGGCTCCCAAGAGGGCACCTTAGCACGCGTTCTGGCTCCCGAGAGGGCACCTTAGCACGCGTTCTGGCTCCCGAGAGAGCACCTTAGCACGCGTTCTGGCTCCCGAGAGGGCACCTTAGCACTCGTTCTGGCTCCCGAGAGGGCACCTTAGCATGCGTTCTGGCTCCCAAGAGGGCACCTTAGCATGCGTTCTGGCTCCCTAGAGGGCACCTTAACACGCGTTCTGGCTCCCAGGAGGGCACCTTAGCATGCGTTCTGGCTCCCAAGAGGGCACCTTAGCACTCGTTTTGGCTCCCAAGAGGGCACCTTAGCACTCGTTTTGGCTCCCAAGAGGGCACCTTAGCACGCCTTTTGGCTCCCAAGAGGGCACCTTAGCACGCGTTCTGGCTCCCGAGAGGGCACCTTAGCACGCGCTCTGGCTCCCGAGAGGGCACCTTAGCACGCGTTCTGGCTCCCGACAGGGCACCTTAGCACACCTTTTGGCTCCCAAGAGGGCACCTTAGCACACGTTCTGGCTCCAGAGAGGGCACCTTAGCACGCCTTTTGGCTCCCAAGAGGGCACCTTAGCACACGTTCTGGCTCCCAAGAGGGCACCTTAGCATGCGTTTTGGCTCCCGAGAGGGCACCTTAGCACACGTTTTTCAACAATTGGGCCATGAGGGGGGGCCCACTGGTGTTCTGTAACGAGAGGCCCTGGTCCTTTAATAATCTTTACTTATTTACAAATCCAAAAAGCATAATTGTTCCCTTTCCAGTGTCCAGAGCTTGATGTTTGGGTTGGTTCTGGTTCTGTCTATGTGTTGATGTAATGAATTGATCTTCAGCAGAAAGGGAACCACAATAATTCCACAAAGGACAAATTATCTGCTGGAAATGAGTGGAGTTGGACTTCCCTAACCCTCATAGATGTCAGTGCTTGTTCAAACTTAAGCCTCACATGCAAATTATGATTGACGATCGTCCAATTGCCTACTTAGATGCAAACTAGTTTAGTGCAGCAGCGACCGCGCCTTGTTTACTCAAATGCTTTTATGCAAATCAAACTATAATACACAAGTTCAACTTCTTGATTCAGAGGAGTCACGAAAACTACTGAACAGTCGAATTTCAACTTGATTAGATAGACTTGAAAGTGGAGAGCCACTAAGGACAAGTTTATGCAACCTAAATAAAATCCAAGTTTTCCTTTAAAGTCTAAATAATCGTCTTTTTTTCGTGATTATGTTTTTAATTGGAGCAAGCAGATTCATCTAGAGTGGTGTTTCTGTCTACCTGGTGAATATAAGCCCAACAGTCACTCTCTTTTGTTTCTGTTTTTGCTCTGTGCCAACTCCTGAGGGGAAATATCTGGCTTTTCAGTTACTAAATGCTCCACTATGGTCACCAGTTACTGTACAGCTAACTGTGCCCGTTTGCCGTTTGGTGCTGAGCAGGAAGTGAGTTTTTAGAGCATTTCCTCTGAAAACAGCTGCCTATACTGCAGCCGAAAACATCAGTTTGAGAGCGTTGTTGGAGCCTGAACAATGAGCTGACTCCATACAGTAAGGCCGAAGGGAAGCTGTAGAGTCGCTGTGAGTGAATGACACCTCTCACATTAAAACACTGTCATTTTCTGATACATTATTATCATTAAAAATATAGATTATAGCCACTTGAATAGGCCGTTATTGGAATCTATTGTAAATGCCAGAAAGGGTTGATAGTCACACTTTTTACTTTCATTTGACTCCCTCAAAATCATCTGCATCCTTAATAGATTATCTCTCAATTTGTCACGGACGCCTTAAGTGTCACATAGAAATGGAGTGACTTTACTCCATTAAGCTTATTCTGTTTAAAATATGTGGACTGTCAAATACGTCTTATGGACTTGTGACAACCATAGTCATCGTGGCACTTGTCATATGCTATGGGGTTGGTTGTTATTTTAACCCTCCTGTTGTCCTTGAGTCAAGGCAAGAAGGGAGGGAGGAAGGAACAATGGGAGGAAGGAAGAAGGAAGGAAAGGAAAGGAGAGAGGAAGGAAGGAGGGAAAGAAGGAAGGAAGGAAAGGAAAGGAAGGAGGAGGAAGGAAGGAAAGGAAGGAGAAAGAAGGAAGGGAAGGAGGGAGGAAAGAAGGAAGGAAAGGAGGGAGGAAGGATGGAGGAAGGAAGGAAGGGAGGGAGGGAGGAAAGAAGGAAGGGAGGAAGGTAGGGGGAAGGAAAGAAAGACAGAAGGAGAGAGGGAGGGAGAAAAGGAGGGAGGGCGGAAGGAAGGACAGATAGGAGGAGGAAGGAAGGAAGGAAGGAAAGGAAAGGAAAGGAAGGAAGGAAGGAAGGGTCAAAACAGCCAGGGTCAATTTGACCCTGTAGGACGACACAAAGGTTAATAGAGAGGGAAAAAAGGAGGCATCTTAAACATGAACTTAAGCAACAACCTAACGCATGCCCTCCATCAAGAGGAAACAGAGAAACAGAGAAAGGTGCATCTTGATTCTTTATATAACGATATAAAGAACAATAATACTCAAGTCATCCTCATGTCTCCTTCGGGGGCGGCAGTTTGAGAAGGGCTCCACACACACCGAGCAGAAACATTCATCTTCATTTGAGGATGACTCTATCTCCTGTCTCTTCCTTCTCTCGGGGTAGAGTTTTTCTTTTCAGGTCGAGAGAACAGGAGAATTTTTTCATCCTCTGTTGAGTGGCTTCATTTTCTTTTTTCATTCCTCTCCTTCACTGGAGTGTCAGTGATGATGGACCTCGTCAGTGTTTTTCTTTTTTCCGGGTCAGGACTTTGGGAACGGCCTCAGCTCTTCTGGAGTAGCTCTATTGCATGCAGCAGAGTTAGTGGATGAATCTGAAGGGGGAAGCACAGTAGTGTTGGCCTACCTGAATGCTGACTAGGTCTACAGTAGGAAGGAAGGCTGGAGCTGCAGTTATAGGTATTTCTAGCCTCTTCAGTGGACCATATACCAGGAGACCAGTTCATCCCATCAACTGACCGGTGGGAGCTAGCTGTGGTTGTCAAGAAGCAGGAGTCATTGTCTTTCTTCTACTGCACAAGTGCCATAGATTGTTTTAGGAAGCCCAAAAAGTTATCTTTATCTACTTTATCCACCTACTTGGATTTGCACCCCCTGCAATTTCTTTGGGGGTGGGAAATTAACTCATTTAGGCCTAAAACGCCTGGAAACAATGCCTGTAAAACCTATGGGCGATTTTAAAATAACCCCCTAAAACCTGAAGTTTTTCTGGAAATTCAACAGAAGTGTCAACGCCTACTAAACAATTGATTTCTCTGTAGCAGATAGAAATGAAATTCAAAAAGTATTTGAGAGCTTATACCTCCCTTATAGTTCCCTCCGCTATAGTCGTCTTCCGCCATGATTTCAAAGTTCTGGAAAAGTCCCATGTGGCATTGCGACACTCCCATGTGTATATTCTGATGCATTTCATTGGCCAAGAGACCTGAAATAGGGGGAAAAAAACTACAAATACTATAAAATGACATATCCGCTTTCCCAGCTTTAATGGTAGAATTACGCAACAGCGCCCCCCCCCGGTTTTAATGGTAGAAATGCGGTAATGCTTTGCCGGGTTAAATGGGTTTAAAGACGGTCATGAAAACTGACCTTGAGGAAAATATAAAAAGGGGGGAAATACTGTTCTTGGTGGCAGAGACGGCACAGAAGAGGGTGACCAGGGTTTCCCCTATCAGCAGTTGTCAAAGACCCCACCTGTTTGTAACCTCTCCTTGCTACCACCTTGACTGGTTTGTTGATAGTGGTAATACCAGTTTCGTCCATATTCCAAATGGACTGGGCCTCAAACTGGTATCTTGCCATCTCCTCCTCTAAATTGGTGAAGAACTGGTCCGCACTGCACGTACTGAACACACGTGTTGCCCCCAGGGTGCTGATTGAGAGTGATGGATGTCTCATCAGAAAGCCAAAGAACTAGTCTGCCTTGTTATCTCCTTCTCGGTTTGTGCTGACGGGGACATTATATTGTGGACTGTATGGACTGTATGCATAGAAGTGTGCATACTTCAACAGTAGGGAGGCCAAGATAAACATCTGAGGCAGTAATGATATATCCTGCCGGCTGACTTTCCTGCTCCTAACTGAAAACTAAATGATTTTTTAATATACCCTACTGGCAGCGAAGGGCAAATTCCATGTCCAGCAAACTCTGATGGACTTTTTTTTACTGCGATATCTTGCCAGTGTTCGACAGTTAATCTGAAAGTCCTTGGCAGTGCTTCTGACTGTTTTGTGGAGCAGCTTCATCTCTCTGACTGCATTACATCTGGTGGAGTCTGGCCCCTGTTTGTCTTTCTGACAAAATTCCTGCCCATTTTTTTTTTAATCTAAAAAGAAGAAAGAAAGGACTAGATGTATTACAGCATGCATGTATATGCCAACAAAGGATACAAGAATTCCTGACTGGGATATCTTGCTACCTGCCAAGCTAACAACCACATGTTATAGCATAGCGGAGAAAAAAGCCATCTAAACTATACTGTAGCTCTCCCTTCATACTTTATAATGTATTTTTTTTATTATAAACCCATTCTGTAAAAGCCTAGAAGAGCAACACTGAAGAGCTGGATACATGCAAAATAAGACACTGAAAGTCCTCCAACCTCAATGCTGAATGTCTTACACCTGAAATGACTACTAACATTTTAACAGCGCCCTCTAGGGAACTGCATCTAATGGATGTGACAACCAACCCTGGTCTCCCAAGGAAAATTACTAAACTTCAAACTTTCCTGTCTACACATTGTGTGTGTTTCAAGCCCGGGTTCAGAAGTCTGTGTTAAACCAACAGTCAGGTGCCCAAATGAACATTATCATAATCATTCCTCCTGTTGTAAATGATGGAAGCCAAAATCCTCTCAGAGTCCTCCCACTGTGCATAAATGTATTCAAACTTTTAATCTAAAGCTATTATGAAACTTCATTCAAATCAAGTAGATATATTTCAATGTTGTCTTTTTAGTGCCAGATTTTCAAGTCTGTCTTAAAACACCAGTTAGGTACAGTACTGTTGTTCCCCTGCAGCTCAACAGGGAAACACTGTATGAGGAAACACAAAGAGGGAATTTAATGCTAAAAAGACTGACGTGGCTATCTCAGACTGCTGAAGCCTCACATAAGCCTCAGATACACTTTTAAATGTATTTTTGCTGTGTCATTTTGGCTCACATCACATTGAAAGCACATTTGAAGGGGAACTTTTAATAGTCAGTATGAACAGGAGGAATAATTACAGCAAGCATGACTTATTTCAGTTCATATAAGCACCAGACTGTTGTTTGAGAAACTGTGAACCTGCTCTTCAATACTTTTTTTTAAAACAGCAGCTGTTATTTAAGGACAAGATTCAAAGAGAAAATAACTGATCTTCCAGATAACTATATGTTTACAATGTTTTTATGAATAATAATTTAATTACAAATGAAATCCAAAGACAGAGGAAATAAAAAAATGAGGCCTTTTGTCATCTCTCTCTCTCTCTCAGTCTCTCCATCTGTCTGGCAAACACAAGCCTGCAGGACGAAGCTGCAGCACGCAGGCTGTAACAAACACCATAAAGAGTGTTGTGTTTGCACGGCCGCTGTTGGTAGTACGGTAGTTGGATGGGAGGTCATGTGACAGGAAAAGTGACAAACATCTAAATGGTAAACTTCCTGAAAGAGGCAGAGAAGAAAGAAGAAATGCAACAATGTGTTTTATATCAAACAGTCGAATCCGTAATTGTTTCCTGTCATGTTTCACTCATGATAATCAGTATATGAAGAGTACTGCTTGTGTCTGTACAGAGATTTATAAAACTGGATGGTGTTATATTTTTAATATTTGTAGATAATTATGAACCAAATGCATCCTCCACATATAATTATCCTGCTATTTCTTGCAGTGGTAAAGTGATTTTCGATGAGAAGAGTGAGAGGAAGACACGAGTTTGTTAATAATCCCCAGAGGAGAGAGAGCGAGAGTTAAAATGACGGACAGATGATTCAAAGCCAGAAAGAGGAAGACCTTCAACTCCCGATGAAACTGCATTTCAAGAGCGTCTTTGCTTCCTCATTGTCAAGTACTTCCTGTCAAAACAGCACATGACACGATGAAGGGAGGCTTCATGTAAAGTGTGAACCAATAGGAAATCATTTTGTGGTAGAGGAAGCCAGTTTGATTTGGTGGCAGTTAATAGATGATTAGACGATTAGATGATTGATACTGTATAATTAACATATTTGCGATTACATTTCTGAAGGTTTCTTAAAGGACAGAGTTCATGAGGTTTCAAGTCTGTCTTTAAATAACAGTCAGGTGCCCAAATGAAGATTGAATGCTTTATCATTCCTCCTCCTGAAGCTAATATGAAGTTTCCGTCCAAAAGAGTCAAATCAAGCAGATATCTTTCAACGTTACAGTCTTATTATGTCAAATCTGTAGTTTCTGTTGTTTTAGTTCCTGTCTTATTTTGAAAGAATTTGTGTGTTTTTACTTCCTCTCAAGATTGAGTGTTTCTTTCTTTTCTTGCTGTTATCATTCCTCCTCCTGAAGCTAATATGAAGTTTCAGCCGTCCAAAAGAGTCAAATCAAGTAGATATCTTTCAATGTTAGTCTTTTTTTCTTGTAATGTATTTTTTATTGACATTCAGAGTCAGACATTCACAACATATACATCATGTGAGCATACTTCTTGCATCTGTTGTCTGCCTTAAATGCCGAAATAATATTTTAGTTTATATCTAAGTAATGAGAAAAAAAAACTAATAACCATAGCAACAACTAAATTAACCCTCCTGTTGTGTTCGAGTCAAGGAAGGAAGGGAAGGGAGTAAAGGAAAGAAGGCAGTGAGGGAGGAAGGAAGTAAGGAAGGAGAGAGAAAGGAAGGAATAACAGAAGGAAAAAAGGGGGACGGAAGGAAGGAAGGGAGGAAAGCAAATAAGGAAGGGAGGATGGAGGAAAGAAGTAAGGAAGGAAAGAAGATAGGAGGGAGGGAGGAAAGAAAGTAGGAGGGAGGGAGGAAGGAAGGAAAGAAGGACAGAGGAAAGAAGGAAGGAAGAAAGGACGGACGGAGGAAAGAAGAAGGTAGGAGGGAGGGAGGAAAGAAGGAGAGAAGAAGAAAGACGAAGGTAGGGGGGAGGAAGGACAGAAGGAAGGAAGAAAGGGAGATGGAGGAAGGGAAGAAAGAGAGAAGAAGGAAAGAAAGAAAGAAGGAGAGAGGAAGCACAGATGGAAGGAAGGAAGGAAGGAAGGAGGCAGGACATATTTGACCCAGTTTTCCCAGTATGATGTGAATGTTAGTCTTTTTATGTCAAATCCTTTCTGTAGTTTCTGTTGTTTTAGTTCCTGTTTTATTTTGAAAGGACTTCACCGTGTGTGTGTGTGTGTGTGTGTGTGGTTTTCTTTACTTCCTCTGTTTTGGCGCCTTAGTTGATTTCCTCTTCACGTGTCTTGTTGGTGTATACAGGTTTAGGTTTTCGGTTCAGTCTCTGTGTTGATTTGCATCTGTTTTCTTCTCATCCTGTTTTGGTCTAACCTGTTTTTTTTTTTACGTGGTTTAGTTCTAATAGAGACATTTTTCTTCTTTGTTCTGGTCCACCTGCTCAACTTCCTACTCGTGACATTTTAATACAGCTCAACAGTTAAACACAAAGACTGAATCTGATCCTACAAAGATTGTAACTGTGGCAGATATCCACTAACTCAGACCTGTCCTGTCAGTTTTGTAAGTATTGAAATAGTTGACTAGTTAGTAGAATAGTTTGAGATTATGTATTACTGAACGTTTCTTAACCCTCCTGTTGTCCTTGAGTCAAGGAAGGAAGGGAGGAAGAAGGAAGGAAGGGAGGAAAGGAGGAAGGATGGAAGGAAGGAGGAAGGAAGGAGGGAAGGAAAGGAGGGACGAAGGAAGGAGGGAAAGGAAAGGAAGGAAGGAAGGAAGGAAGGAAGGAAGGATGGAGGAAAGAAGGAAGGAAGGTATGAGGGAGGGAGGAAAGGAAGGAAGGAAAGTAGGGAGGAAGGAAGGAAGGAAAGGAGGGAGGAAAGAACAGAGGAAAGAAGGAAGGAAGGTAGGAGGGAGGGAGGAAGGAGGGAAGGAAGAAGGAAGGATGGAAGGGAGGGAGGAAAGGAAGGGAGGAAAGGAAGGGAGGAAAGGAAGGGAGGAAGGAAGGGAGGAAAGAAGGATGGAAGGGAGGAAGGAAGGAAGGAAGGAAAGGAGGATGGAGGGAAGGAAGGAAGGTATGAGGGAGGAAAGAAGGAAGGAATGTATGAGGGAGGGAGGAAAGGAAGGAAGGAAGGACGGAGGGAAGAAGGAAGGAAGGTATGAGTGAGGGAGGAAAGAAAGGAAGGACGGACGGAGGAAAGAAGGAAGGAAGGTAGGATGGAGGGAGAAAGGAAAAGAGGAAGGTAGGGGGAGGAAAGAAAGAGAGGAGGAAGGAAGGAAGGAAGGAAGGAAAAAAGGAGGGAAGGAAAGGAGGAAGGAAGGACGAAGGAAAGAAGGAAGGAAGGTAGGATGGAGGGAGAAAGGAAAAGAGGAAGGGAGGAAGGAAGGAAAGAAGGACAGGAAAGAAGGAAGGGAGGAAGGTAGGGGGGAGGAGAGAAAGAGAGAAGGAGGAAGGAAGGAAGGAAGGAAGAAAGGGACGGAGGAAGGAACAGTCAAAACAGACGGGGTCAATTTGACCCGGGAGGACGACAGGAAGGTTAAAGGACAGATTAGTTTGACCACAGCTCAGCAGGGAAACATAAAGAGGGCAGTGGATGCTATGAAGACTGTAAATGTGTCAGATATCAGTAACTCAGACTGCTGCTGGAGCCTCCCTTCCTTTCTTCCATTCCTTCCTTCTTCCTTCCCTCCTTTCCTTCCTTCTTTCTTCCTCCATCCCTTGCTGCTGGAGCCTCACATAAGCTTCAGATACATATTTAATGCATCTTTGCACAAAATGACTCGCTGTGGATTTTGGCTCTTACTTAGCCCTTAAACAGACGACGTGCACCAGGAGATACAGACTCTTTACCCTTCCTGTTGTCCTCCCGGGTCCTTCCTGTTGTCCTCCCGGGTCCTTCCTTTGTCCTTCCTTCCTTCCTTCCTTCATCTGTCCTTCCTTCCTTCCTTAGATCTAAGTTCAGCTGTTAGGATAAATGTTCCCTCCTTCTGTCCTTTCTTCCTTCCTTCATCTGTCCTTCCTTTCTTTCTTCCTTCCTCCTCCCTCCCTCCTTCCTTTCCTTCCTTCTCCCTTCCTCCTTCCTTTCCTTCCTTCTCCCTTCCTCCCTCCTTTCCTTCCTTCCTTCCTTTCCCTCCTTCCTCCCCTTCCTTCTTCCTCCCTTGCTTCCCTTCCTTCCTCCTTGCCTTCCTTCTTCCCTCCTTTCCTTCCTTCCTTCCTTCTTCCCTTCCTTTCCTTCCTTCCTTCCTTCCTTCTTCCCTCCTTTCCTTCCTTCCTTCCTACCTTACTTTAGGTGCAAATGACATAACTAGTAAGGATTTTGTACATCTAATTTTCCACTCCTGCCTGTTTAAGGGTTAGACTGAAAGCACATTTGGAGTGTTGATGGCCGATCTCCTACTAGTCAGAATGAACAGCTGTTGTTTTAAGACAGACCTGAGAAACTGAGAATCTATCTTTTAATCGTTTTACTTATTTAATTATTTATAGTTTGAGTTTTTTTTATGTGTTTTGTTTAGTTTGCAAACAGTTATGGAGGCTGCATCTGCTTCCTAACATCATTTAGTGACTGAAGATTTTCCTGCTCTAAATTCTGTGCTGTTATTTAACCTTTGTGTCGTCCTCCCGGGTCAAATTGACCCCGTCTGTTTTGACTGTTCCTTCTTTCCTTCCTTCTTCCTCCCTTTCCTTCCTCCTTTCCTTCTCTCCTTCTTCCTCCCTCCCTCCTTTCCTTCCTTCCTCTTTACCTTCCTCCATTCTTTCCTTCTTCCGCCCTTCCTTCCTTCTCCCTCCCTTCCTTTCCTCCCCTCCTTATTCCTCCCTTCCTTCCTTCATCCATTCCTTTCCTCCTTTCCTTCCTTCTTCCTTCCTCCATTTCTTTCCTTTTTCCTTCCTTCTTCCTTTCCTTCCTTCCTTTCCTTCCTTCTTCCTCCCTCCTTTCCTTCCTTCTTCCTCCCTCCTTCCCTTCCTTCCTCCTTCCTTCCATTCCTTTCCTCCTTTCCTTCCTTCTCCCTCCCTTCCTTTCCTCCATTCCTTCCTCCATCCATACTTTCCTTCCCTCCTTCCTCCCTCCTTATTCCTCCCTTCATCCATTCCTTTCCTCCTTTCCTTCCTTCCTTAATCCATTCCTTTCCTCCTTTCCTTCCTCCATTCCTTTCCTCCCTCCTTTCCTTCCCTTCTTCCTCCCTCCTTTCCTTCCTTCTTCCTTTCCTTTCCTTCCTCCATTCCTTTCCTTCTTCCTCCCTCCTTTCCTTCCTTCTTCCTCCCTTCCTTCCTTGACTCGAGGACAACTGGAGGGTTAACTCCTCTGCGGTGTACTTTCTGTTTTATTCACCACATATTTTTCAGCTTTTCTTTTTCTTGCTGACATCAGGGTGGCGTCTGAAGCTGTTCCCAGCCTCCTTACACACAGTCTGGGGAAGTATACAATGGTGGATGTGGTATTAATGCAATTACTGGTGCTAATCTTCTCTTACAGGAATTTGTTGCACCTGATGGAGAATGAACGCAGCAGCCTTCTTATATATGCTGTATGTTTTGGGGGGAAATCTAAGCTGTGCAGATAATGAACAGACAGACAATGACAGAAGAGAAGGAACACAAAGACATGCAGAGAGGAGAAGAGGGGCATAGAGAAAATTGAAAAAAAAAAGGGTTAGAGAAAAAAAAAAAAGAAAAGAAAAAGAGGTGACACAGCTCATCATCTGCTGCTCCGGTTCATCGGCGTCATCATCTCCGCTCACCCCACTTGTTGGGTTGAGAGCCTGCTATGTGATGAAGGCGTGCTAGGTTTTAATCCCATATTAGTAAGCAGGCAGTCAGTGAGGCAGGCAGTCCAGAGATTAGCGGCTGTCATCTGACTGCCCCGGCCGGCCAGGGAGGGGGATTAAAACTGAAATAAATGCACCACTTCCTCGTAAACACCAGTATTACAGGCAAAGAGTCGGGGTGGGGAGGGGGGACGGGGGGGACGGGAGGGGGCAGTGGGAGTGGGTGGGTTCATTTCTCAGTACAAAAAAAAAAAAAAAAGTTTTATAATTAGACGAGTACCGAGTGACCTTTAGTTTTGGTTTGCTTTAGGAAATTTAAGGATGCCATTTCTGCACAGTCACACATGTGGAAGGTGACGATGAAGGGAAAGGACTCGATTTGGAAAAGACTCAGATTTCTAATTTTACAAATTTGATGATTTAACGTTCAAATCTGGATGTCAACCTGAAGTTTTCTGTTCCAGTCTTCTGTTAAGCCTCCATTTAAGCCATTTCCACACATACATAGATACATAGATAGATAGATAGATAGATAGATAGATAGATAGATAGATAGATAGATAGATAGATAGATAGATAGATAGATAGATAGATAGATAGATAGATAGATAGATAGGTTACAAAATGAGGTCATCGACAGTGAGTTTATGCACTTTAATAGAAACAGTAGCAGCACTTCACTCAGTTAAACCTCTTGACATTGTTTAAAGGTTGGAGCCTTTATCCTCTGTGGAGCTAAAGCCATCTCTTTCCCTACAACTTAGCACACAATCTCATTAGTTAGCCTCTTTCTCTGTCTCCATTCATGCGTGGTTTCATGCAGCTCTGAGCAGTCAGACACCTACCTCTGGTCATGACATCAGGATTATTTAAAGGAGTATACGACTAGTTTTTGCTATATTTTAGCTCTTTAGCTCTAATTGGGCGATTTTTTAAAAACACACAAAACATTTCATATATTGATTCCCTACTGTTTATTCCAAGCACACACTGGTTTTCATTGATTTAAGTGACACTTGAAAAGACTTCAGACCTGCCTTAGACTTCTAAACCATCAATCACGATGAAAAACTAGTGAATGCCTACCATCAGAGATTTGAGAATCATCTGCATATTACTGCAAGTAATGAATACAAGCCATGTTATATCTCTGTTTCCTTATTCCTGAGAGCTGGTCAATATGTATCTTATTAATTCTTGTTGTTTGAGCATTCAACAGACCTCGCTTGTATATGACAGCGGAAATAAAATAAAGTGGCAAAATGTGTTTTAATTAGTGTTTGTAATTGGATGGTGTGAGTTTAAATGAACCAAGTACTGATGTGGCTAACAGCTAAATAACATGTAACGTGACACACAATTTGGATTTAAAAGTAAAATCAAAGGTGTTTTTTTACACTCAAAGGCATTAAGTTTGGTTTTTAGGTATAACTGGGTCTTACACTGACAGAAATGTGCAGGGTCAGGGGGTTTCCGAAGCTATTCAACCATCTGCCAGGTAAGTCTGAAGGAGCGTACCGGCCCCTTTAATCTCCACCGACCCCTGAGAGAGAAAAAACCATCTCTTTAGGTTATATAGCCCATTTTCTTGACCTGATACTTGTTTACTCTAGCTGTCTGCAGATTGCTGCCACAGGTAGCAGACACTCAATATGTCTGACCCAGTTTGTTTGAAATAGTTTCAAGTTTTACCTTGGGGGGGTGGTTGATGAGAGCCGAGAGACTCAACCAGACAATATGAGCTAACAGGCACTAAAAGCTGCAGAGCGATGATCCTCCACAAGTTTGACACAATGAATAACTGTTGGCCATGATTTAATATTAACAAAAATAAACAGTTTAATGCAGGTTTAAAGTTCGAACTAAGAAACTTTCAGGATAGCAAGTCGAAAGTTGATATAGAAAATTAATGTCTAGTGGTGGTGTTTAGCTCAGTGGATAGAGCACCGCCCCATATGTTGAGGCTACAGTCCTCGCTGCAGGTGACCCTGGTTCAAATCCTGCACCGAGTGGTCCTATCCTGTGTGTCATTGCCCCTTCTCTGCCCCAAGTTTCTTGTCTCTCTCTACTAACCTGTACATTAAAGGCAAAAAGCCCCAAAACTATACTTTTTTTTTTAGAAAATGAACGTCTCGCTTAGCTGTGTGAATTTGTAAAGAAGGCTGTTCAACACTAAAATGAAAGTGTGCAAAGCAGTGCACTTGGCAAAGGCTGCCTGAGACAGTTTTATGGTTGATCAAACAAAAAGAGGCAGGATATCCTGTCATGATATTGCACTGTTTTATGATCTAAATATATAAGACTGCAGCAGAGTTGTACTTGCAGTAAATGTGCCCCAGGTTTATTGTTTAATGCTGCCAATATCACATTTATGTTATATTGGAGAGTATCTATGAAATTGAATTCTAAGCTGTGATGTAAAAGCATAAATATGACTATCACTCTGTCTCCTCTGGTGCTGTTCACTTTCACATGCAAATAAATGAATCATTCAACCTTTTATATATTACATTTTCATAACAGCCTGCAGTTAAATAGGCTTTTGCCATTACAATAAATACACAGTATGAGAAAGAGATGCAGGACATATGGTGTTAAACTGACATTATCAGTCTCCTCTTTGCACAGAGTGAATACGGTAAAAGAAGGATAGAAAAAAAGGCATTACTGTTTAAATCTGGTTGGCACGGTTATGATTGTTGCCATGCAACTTTAGATAATGTTGCCATGGAAATAATCATTGCTGCAGAGCGTGAGACAGAAAGTCGATCTGTTACCATGGCAGAGGCAATGTTTTTGCAGAGCATTCTGGGAGCGTTATTCTCCTGTGCCTGTTACTCTTTCCATGCATGAAACACTCCTCATTTTCTTGACATGTAACAAGAGATGTGTCACCGAGGTTCTGCGAGGTGTGTGACATGTTGACTTTAATACAGTGAAAGTCTTATCTTTATTTTCCTTGTGAGGAAACAAAGCACACACACACAAGCAGAGCAGAAAACAGCAGGAGGAGGAGGAGGACAGAAGTTTATGTCAGACCTCAAGGCTATGTGTGTTGAACATTACGTTTCTCAGCAGCATCAGATGAGTTTTTGACCACTCTGGCACTCTATGGCATATTTCTGTGTATATCATCATCTACCAGCATGCACATATATGTATGAATGAAGCTAATATGCTGTGTGTGTGCAGCTCAATGACACTAAGTGGCAGGATTTCTGGTGCATTTCTTGATACATTTGCATATTGTGTTTAACCTTTGTGTCGTCCTCCCGGGTCAAATTGACCCCGTCTGTTTTGACTGTTCCTTCCTTCCTTCCTTCTTTCCTTCCTCCCTTCCTTCCTTCTTTCCTCCCTCCTTCCTTCCGTCTGTCTTTCTTTCCTTCCCTCCTTCCTTCCTTATTTCCTTCCTCCCTTCCTTCTGTCCTTCCCTCCTTCTTTCCTCCCTCCTTTCCTTCCTTCTTTCCTGTCTTCTGTCCTTCTTTCTGTCCTTCCTTCCTTCCATCTTTCTTTCCTTTCCTTCCCTCTTTCCTTCCTCCCTTCCTTCTGTCCTTCTTTTCTTCCCTCCATTCCTTCCTGCCTTCCTGCCTTCTGTCCTTCTTTCTGTCCTTCCTTCTGTCTTTCTTTCCTTTCCTTCCCTCCTTCCTTCTTTCCTCCCTCCCTCCCTCCTTTCCTTCTTTCCTTCCTTCCTTCTTCCTCCCTCCCTCCTTTCCTTCCTTCCTTCCTTCTTCCTCCCTTCCTCCCTTGACTCAAGGACAACAGGAGGGTTTAGACATTTCTGTCATTTATATACTGTTATAATGTCTGATGTGTGTGTTAAACATGGTCAAAGTTCCCAGAAGTTAAAGTGAATAAGGTCTGAGTAAAGACTTCTTCTTCCTGCAAGTCAAAAGCCAGGGCTACAGCTCACTCTACAAGCTTTGTGTGTCAGATTATTCATGCATGTCCACAAATGGCCCTCACATCTATAGTCTTTGTTGCTAAGGTTGTTCCACA
The DNA here is from genome assembly GCA_021039105.1 of Scomber colias. NCBI lineage: Eukaryota > Metazoa > Chordata > Actinopteri > Scombriformes > Scombridae > Scomber > Scomber colias. Next base: position 66,503 of record JAJDFG010000538.1, on the reverse strand, counting down.
GGGTCGGATTTCAGCTCAAACAAATACGTAACATATTTGAGAAGTTGGCATTTTATGTAAATAATGAGAACGAGAAGTGAAATCCTATTATTGTTGTTAGTTGTTTGCTGTTGAGAGGCAGTTTCTGGAAGCTGATCAATCAGAGCAGAGTGGGTTCATTACGAGGGAAGGGGGGGGGCTCTTAAAGAGACAGGAGGTAAAATAGCCTGTTTGAGACAGAGGCTGAACTGAAGAGCTGCATAGAGAGCCAGTATAAGATAAATAAGGAGGTTTTTTACTTGTTAAATCATGCAAAGATATTCCAATAGAGCCCCAGAATATAAATATAGACCCGGCATGTTTATGAATAAAATTAGGGCTGTCAAACGATTTATTTTTTTAATTCAAGATTAATCGCAGAATTTCCATAGTTAATCACGATTAATGGCGTTTTGAATTGCATGTTTAAAATCCTGTTATTTTACATTTCAAGGCAGTTTTAAGCCCATAATGTAAAGCATTTTTTACCAGAGTGTCTTAACTGGGAATCAATCACGGCTCTGCTGCGACTCCCACACTCCAAAATGCTCCTTTGGTGGAGCTGAGGCTGGCTTGGCTGCACCTGGGTGTTTAGCGTGGAGGTGCTAACTCAAACTCCACGTACTCCGGTGGTAGTTAAACTCCGTTTGACACAGGTTGCATTTTACTTTTGACTTGTCAACTGAACCGTCTGGAAGTTTTTTAAAGTTAAACAAGCCGTTCAAAAGTCCAGTAGCTCTCTTACTTTCCATCAGCGCGGTAGGTTTACTGCAGGAGGCCACTTCAAAGCATAGCGCTACAGCTAGAGGAGCAGTCTACGGGGGAGTAGAAGGGACAAAAAGGCTTGCAAAATTAAAATGCGTTTAAAATAAATTAACACGTTATGGATTGCATTAATCTAATCGCGATTAACACGTTAACGCTGACAGCCCTAGAATAAAATAATGTTCTCCTTCTCACACAATAATACTTTTAACAGTTTGGGAAATGAATTCTCTTGCTGTGAGTTAAATGACAATATTTACATATATGTGTCCTATATGGAGCCCGGAGCCACGAGGAGATTAGCTTAACATGAAGACTGGAAGCAGGGGGGGGGGGGGGGGGTGAGTTAGCTGCCAGACTGTATTGGTCCAAAGTTCAAAAACACCTATCGACATCTCTAAAGCTTATTATTGAGCATGTTGTATACTGTATTGTGTGTTTAAGCCACAAGAACAACAACTATAAACTGTAAAAACAACACCAAGTCATGGCTTTACACATTTAATCTTCTCATTTAACTTTAAGCAAGAAAGCAAATATGTGTATTTCTTTTCACTTGCATGTTCTACGCTGTCTCATCCCTGCTCTGCTTCAACACTTGACTCTGAATCTCTTCAAGCTACTGGTGAAACAATGAAAAACCCTCCACTTAAAAACAATTAGGAGAGCTTGAGAGAGAGAGAGAGAGAGAGAGAGAGAGAGAGAGAGAGAGAGAGAGAGAGAGAGGGTACTTGAATTAAAGGACTTTATTCATTAAGTTTGTCCTATCTGCACGAGTGTCTGTCCGCTCTGTGTGTGTTCTAGCGTCTACCATTTCTTGCCTATTACTCAACAAAACACATCATTATTGCCATGCTGCTGGTGGGGGATTACGTGGCAGGCCAATCAGCGTCTCCTTAACGAAGCATTATCCGGACGGCTGAGCTCCTGTTCTGCTATTCACTCATTAAACACTCTAAGTCACTTATTTTTTTCTCCTTAGAAACAGACGTCAAATCTGCTTTTCACTCGATTTAAGGGATAAACGAATTCTCAAGCCTTCTCCCTCCCGGCCTCCCTCTCTGTCCCTCTCTCTCTCTGTTTCTAACCCACACTTCACCCAACAAATGCATTTATAGTTTCTCTCTCTTATTCAAGCCGTACTCTTCTCAGTCAAAGCTAAATGGTCTCCCCTTGCAGATGAAATATTAAAAATGTTCCATTCTACATGCCTCGTCTAATTCATTTCTATCCTTTGGCTTTCATCTACTCATCTCACCTTTTCCTCCATTGCTTCTACGTACCTCTTATGTACTTGTTTTCAACCATGTTATTCTCTCTCTCTCTCTCTCTCTCTCTCTCTCTCTCTCTCTCTCTCTCTCTCTCGGAGATAAACACATATTCCCTCAGGAATGTGTTTATCTGTGATCATGGCTCCAGTTCACCTCCTGGTTGTTGGGTCACTTCACTTGATTGCTCACCTCTTCTTGCTCTTGCTCCACCTCCTCCTCCTCCTCCTCCTTCTTCTCCTGCTATTCAGGCTTCTCCCGTTTCGTGACCATGTCAGACACTGACATTGTGTGGTCAGAAAAAGCCCTCTCATTCATTTCAATGAGACTACTGTGTTCACTCGGGGGGTCAAAAGGCTGAGAGTTCCTGCTAAGAAAAAAAGAAGTTCAACCTAGTTTAACATTTCTCAGAACAAAATGCCGTCCAGCAATGGCCAATCAATTTCCTGCAAGTGCATACTGCTGGTTAGTTGAATTACAATTACTTTTATTTGTAGTTTTATACAGTAGTCAGGGATATATAACTCAATGTGACTTCTTTTATTCCTCTTTTCCTTAACCAAACCACCTATCTTTACTTTTCCATCACCTCCTCTCCAACTCTTGATAAGTTCTCATTCCCTTCTTCCTGTCCTCCTATCACCTCTTCTCCATTCAGTTTCTGATGCTTCACCCTCACCTTCGTCTTTATTTCTTCTTCTCTCCTTGCCTCATTTACACCAAACTTTCCTCTCAGCTTTCTCCCTTACTTGCTCTCTCTCCATGTCTACTCACCTCCTCATCCTTCTGTTTCCTCACACTCTTTCCTCTCTTCTAGTTTTTTTCCCATTTGCCTGCTTCACCTCCCCCTCCCCAAAACCTCTCTATTTTTTCCAATCACTCCATCCTATCCCCACTTTCTCCTCCTCTCTCCAAATCCTCACACTCACTTCCTCTGTCCTACTTTTCTCTCTCTCTTTTTTTTCCTACCTATTTTTTCACCATGCAGTGAACATGCCACAGGCTGGTGGGAAACAGACGATTAAAGGTTTATTTCTTAATTAAACTTGGCAGCCAAAGCCACCCAGTCTCAGTCATGAGTTGCTGAAGGGGCAGGAGCACGGTGTCACGACCTCTTTAAAGAGAGGGAGCAACTGGTGCATTACGGGAATTGTCCAATAGGGACATAAAAGGACAGACATTTAGTGCTGAGACTTATTCCAGCATTTTATCCTGTGGTGTTCAACATGTTGGAAATGATTGTGAGCGTGTGTTGATGCTGTTAACGAATGCTGCGTTCTGAAAATTGAAGGAGAACTTCAAAGATTATCTTTTCCTCTTCAAAAGAAACCAAATCTCTGTTGGCTTGAAATGAGTCTCTGAAAAGTTTGTTTTTTGCTCCTTTGCGAAATAAAGCTGCAGATTCCAGCAGAGCAACAAAAATGTAAACATAATATCATAAGCTCTGTTTCTACTAAAGGAAGTAACTGGTCAAATTTAGGAGGTGGGAACTCCAGGAACGTCCTCTCACTCGGCCCTCTCAGCCGTTGTGTCTCCATAGCAGAGTAGGACCGTGATAGGACCCTGACCGTGGCGTCACCGAGGCAACGCACCCAAAGCATAACAAAGAAACCGACAACGAGGAGGTGAACATGAAAGGCCACCAGGGGGCGACCATCTCTATACAAGTCAATGGAGAATTCACCAACTTCTCACTTGATTTCTAACCTCAGTAAACGTTTTCAAAATGTGTTTATGGTCTCAATCGCTAGTTTAAAGCCTTCTTCAATGCAGTATGATGTTCATTTGGGACATTTTGGCCTCCCTGATTTTATATGTGACGATAAAGCAGGGTATGCATTAGGGCGTGGCTACGTCCTGATTGACAGGTTGATTGACCAATGTCCTCCATATCCAGCCCTTGCAACCATAGCAACCTCCCCGCTCCGCCCCATGGCTCCGCCTCATGCCCATATAAGTAGAATCCATGTTTTTATTTTTCCCAGCATGCACTGGAAATTTTCAAGATGGCGCTGCCTAGATTCGAAACTATTGGCTTCCGAGCAGCAGTCCACAAACCAATGGGTGACGTCACGGATGTTACGTCCATTTCTTTTATACAGTCTATGGGCAGAACGGAGTACATACCCCGAGGCAGGGACTCGTTTCGGGAGATTCCTTCGGGGATGGCCCCATAAAATTACCCCGAAGTTCCTGCAGTGTAAACGTGACTATAAAGCATCTTCTCTACCTTTCGCCTTCATGCTTAGTATAAAGTATTGTAGCTAGCTTTGTTAACTGCTTGTTTAAAATGCTATAGTCTGCCCATATTTTAGTTTTAGTTATTAATATACCTCACTGAATTGTAGCTAAATGTTTTATTTGGTGTTATTCTTTCTGATTTAACTTTTATTCATCATGTTGTTTTTATATTAAAATGTTTTTTTTTTTAATATTTCTTTTTATATTGTGTTATGTCTCATGGACATCGTGTCTTAATGCCTGTTTATATCTTATATGACTTTCAATTTCCTTGCTTTTGGAAGGTGCTTATACAAATAAACTCTCCTTTCTCTGTAGTTCATGATTGACATGAGCAAACATAGCTGTGAACCAGAGAGGTGTAATTAAATATGTGAGCAGTGTTTAACTATCACAGATTTGATCAAATCCTGCAGATTTCTTTGGGTTGCTCAAAAGTGGGCATGGTATAACGAACACAGAGAAAACACAAGCTGTAGAAGGACTAGTTGGCCTTCACCCAGGTTGTTACATAAGGAGGTGGAGGATGACTGAGAAATGAATATAAATTAGAACATAGCCACGTTCTTTCAGGAAATATAAACAATTTTTTTTTTGCCAGTTGAGATCTAAACACACACTTCTCAAATCAGTGAGAGCTAAACATAATATTACACTCTGCTGGACATGAACAACAAGCTAAAGGTCATGTGTGGTTTTATGTGATGGGTGCGGTTAGTTAGTCACTTCATTCACATGTGATTGGATATTGTGTGTATGCCCTCAAACATTAAGAGGAAAGATTTTATGATATATATGGAGGTGTATTTGACATGGACCAAGGGATTAAATAATGAATGGACTTGATTTGATTATCACTTTCATTTCACACTGGATCGATTCATTTTGTGACAAGACTTACAAAGCTCTGGAGAGAAGTTGTGCACATATCTGAAAGCACAAACAGGAATTTTGAATTTATGAGCGTCTCCTTACCCTGAAATTGGCAAGCTCCCCCCATGTGAGTGTTACGACTGTAAACAGACAACAATAGGCCTTTTATGGAACTCTAAAGAACCCAGTAACAAACAGCTGTATTAAAAAATGCAAACCTTTCCATAAACCACTCTGAGTTTAATGAACCCAATTTTCTCTGTGCATCTATTGTGCAACTTTTTTTTTTTTTTTTTTTTGTAAGGCTGACTGACACGCAAGTTAATTAACTTCAATTTGGCAACTGGTAGTCTCATTGTGTCACCGTCTATGATGTCAAAGTCCATGTAAACATCAGCGGGCAGTGATAGTTGTATTCCCATTCTTTGTCCATAGAGCAAACTACTCATTAAGCTTCATCATCATCTTCTGATAGCTGTGTTACAATAAACCGTCAAAGCTCAAGAGATAAACAGTATGATCTCAGCTTTAATAATATGCTTGTAAGTTTCATTTTTAGTACTTATGTATAGAAATGTATATCTGAGGTAGTACTTATGAAGAATTGAACACTTATTTATGGCACTAATCTCTTCCTCTAAGACAGGGGTGTCAAACATGCGGCCCGTGGGCCAGATACAGCCCGCCGAGGGGTGCGAGCCAGCCCACTTGCCATCCAGTGCTCTTTTCCTTCCTTCCATCTGTCCTTCCTACCTTCCTTTTTTCCTTTCTTCGTTCCTTCCTTACTTTCTTCTTTCTGTCCTTCCTTCCTTTATTCCTTCTGTCCTTCCTTCCATCTGTCCTTCCTTCCTTTTGTCCTTCTGTCCTTCCTTCCTTCCATTCTTCCTTCTGTCCTTCCTTCCTTTTGTCCTTCTGTCCTTCCTTCCTTCCTTTTGTCCTTCTGTCCTTCCTTCTGTCTGTCCGTCCTTCACTATCTCTCTTTCCTACCTTTCTTCCCTCCTTCCTTTTGCCTGTCTTTCCTTCCTTCCCTTCTTATTTACTTATTTACTTCCTTCCTTCCCTCTTTTTAATGATCCGGCCCACATGAGATCAAATTGGTCTGTATGTGGCCCTTGAATGAAAATGAGTTTGACACCCCTGCTCTAAGACATTATAGGTGTGATTGATCAGATTTGCCGTCACATTTTAAATCAAATACAAATATAAAATTCTTAATGGTGCATGGACATCAGTTTCAGTTCTCTCTCTATCGAACTGATGATAATGAAAGACAAAAATAAATACCTCAAGGGGAAATAATTACAACTATTCAAGCTTTGGCAGAACATGGCATGTTTATAGAGGATACCGTCATTCATGGTTAATTTTTGACATGTTTATGTGTCTCTATGGTAACCTGGCTACTAAATAACAAAGTTATATAGGTTAATGACTCATTTCCGTCTGCTATTGTCCACATTTATGTTCTATTTTGCAATGCATGCCGTATCTTAATTCAGATTGTGCAACCTTTGATGTTTTAACTGTTTTACATTAACGACATTTAGTGTATCTGAGCTAACGGAAGTTGAACCATCCTGCTTAACAAATCATTCACAATTAAGCTAAAATTGCGAAAGTTTGCATGGTTTACTTTTTCTTTTTAACCTTCCTGTCTGTTTTTACTGTTCCTTCTTTCCTCCCTTCCTTCTTTCCTTCCCTCTGTCCTTCTTTCCTTCCCTCCCTCCTTCCTTCCTTCCTTTCCTTCCTTCCTTTCCTTCCTCCCGCCCTTGTGTCCTTCTTTCCTTCCTTCTCCCTCCTTTCCTTCCTTCCCTTCCTTCTTCCTCCCTACCTCCTCCCTCCCTTCCTTTCTTCCTTCCTCCCTCCCTCCTTTCCTTCCTTCTTCCTTCCTCCCTTCCTTTCTTCCTTCCTCCTCCCTTCCTTTCTTCCTTCCTCCTCCCTTCCTTTCTTCCTTCCTCCCTCCTTTCCTTCCTTCTTCCTCCCTTCCTTTCCTTCCTCCCTTCCTTTCTTCCTTCTTCCTTCCTCCCTCCCTCCTTTCCTTCCTTCCTCCTCCCTTCCTTTCTTCCTTCCTCCTCCCTTCCTTTCTTCCTTCCTCCCTCCTTTCCTTCCTTCTTCCTCCCTTCCTTTCCTTCCTCCCTTCCTTTCTTCCTTCTTCCTTCCTCCCTCCCTCCTTTCCTTCCTTCTTCCTTCCTCCCTTCCTTTCCTTCCTTGTTCCTTCCTTCCTTTCTTCCTCCCTCCCTTCCTCCCTTCCTTCCTTCCTTGACTCGAGGACAACAGGAGGGTTAAAGGCTACTTACTGAGGAAGACTTTCATTCTTCTTTTGTGCAATAAGTAACTGAACTGGAGCAGAGTGTGAATTAATACAACGTTCATAAGAAAATCCTCAAAGCCGTGACACCACACATTATCCTCGCAACTTTCCAATGTTATGTCAGGGTCAGTTCCTCTGGACTGGTAGATGAAAAGTTACTCCAACAAATGATGGAGGCATTGCCTGGAATATCTCTTATATTTGTTATATCAGCGTATCTCCTATTTCAAATCATCCTGTTGCATCCCTTTGCAATACTCAAGACACAAGATTAACACAAAAGAGGAACTACCTGATTTTCTGAAATGCGCCTCAGGTGGCGAAAGCATAATTGAACCTCTTTTGTGACTTGTTTATCATTCTTTAAAGACTACACCCAGGTTTATGGGTTTGATATTTGCAGACAGGGAGCCAAGACTCTTCTGTAAGTTGACCAAATGCAATTAAGTCTTGTTTATTTTCATTTAGAAACAACGCGCTGCGGTTTTATTGTGAAATGTCTGCTTATTACCACCTTTGGACTTCCGACAGAAAAAGCAAAAAGGGGTAAATTATGTTTTGCTTTTGCTCTGGGGCTCGTTTTCTGCTCCTTTTGTGGAGGGAATAATGTTTTAGCTGCTGTGTGTGGTTGAGAGTGGGCGACTGGTCATCACGGCGGATGTGTTTTGATTTGAAATGTGTCGTGGTCGACGGGGGGGAAGCTAGCTGTCTCATTAGCAGGAGCGCTAATACCTGCAGGGTGTTTCTATCTGTCGGATAGCGTCGTTTTTGTTGTGTTGTGCCTTTAAGTTGCTTGTTTGATAGACAAGTTGATACTCATTCACTTACTGGCAATAAAAAAAGGATAAATGAGAATGCCTTTTTTTAATAGTTGCATATAGAAACATTAATGAAGGGTGTTTAAGTGCTGCAAAGTAAACAGAATTCAAATTGACTGTTTTCAAATATTATGATTAATCGTAAAAAAAATATCAACTTTCTAAAACTTATTTATAAATGGTATGATAACAGCAGAAGAGGAATGCAGAGAAATCCATCATGCTTAGTTTAAGTTTCATGACCTGAACTCTACCCTCTACAAAAACACTCGAAAATAAACTTCTTGACTCTCAACTCGAACTGATTTTAATCTCTTCTCTTCTCAAGAATTCTGGGAATATGGTTGGTTACTTAGACGGTTATGGTCCAAGTAAGTTTGTTTTTTGGACTTGACCCGTGTTGCTTTCACACACTGAAGGACCAGAGTAAACAACAACTTGAAATCAGGGAGTGCTAGATGTCGAGACGGGGAGTAAGCTGAGCTGTAATTTCAAGTATGCGGAGGAGAGGAGGAGAGAGGAGAGAGGAGAGAGTGGATCAAACTCACTGCCTAAATGTGGTTATGTCTGACTCAGAGATGAAAGATGAGTGGTCAACTACTCTCCTTAAATGTCATCACTATCACAAGAAGAGCATTCTTATTAAAGAGTACCAGTGCACAGCGCAAAAGCCAATTTCTATCCATATTCTAAGAGCATATAATAAACACATATGCACAAAGATCACAGTGTCAGAATTGGCAGAGGCATTCAAAGAGGCACTCATCCAGACACAAAGAGAGCAGGATTAAAGAGCTGAGAGTGAAAGAGCTAGCCGGAGGCAGTGGTAGCAGTCAGTGCAGCACCAATTAAGCCAACTCCTGGCCAAGGTTCAGCTACACGGCAGAGAGAGCGGTACGAGGACAGCCACACAGGCCAGCTTGGTGACCAGTGATCACAAGAGGAGCAAGATGAGGAGCAGTGGAGAGACTAGGGAGAAGAGGAAGTTGAGGAGAAGTCAGCCAGGGGCCATGGCAGCCACTCTGAGGCAGCGGACAGAAGGTCGTGGGCGCCGCTTAGCTTCAGGGAGTCCGAGCTTCAGCTACTTTCTGTTGGTAATGACACCGACGGTTTGCACATCCAAATCAGTTTCATTGTTCCTTTTATTTGGTTTTCTTCATTAAATTTGAGCAAAGGGGGGAAATGCATGGACCCTCTACAGCAAGGGTGTCAAACATGCGGCCCCTGGGCTTGAAGCGGCCCGCCGAGAGGTCCAATCCAGCCAGCCTTCCTTCTTCCTCTTTTCCTTCCTTCCATCTGTCCTTCCTACCTTTCTTCCTCCCTTCCTTCCTGTCTTTTCCTTCCTTACTTCCATCTTTCCTTGCGGTCTTGTTTTCCTTCCTTCCTTGCTGTCTTTTTTCCTTCTTGTCTTCTCTTCCCTTCCATCTATCCTTGCTCCCTTTCTTCCGTCTGTCCTTCCTCCCTCCCTTCCTACTTTCCTTCCTGTCTTCTTTTCTTCCTTTCTTCTTTTCCTTCCTTCTTGTCTTCTTTCTCCCACCTGTCCTTGCTCCCTTTCTTCCTTCCTTCCTTCCTTCCTTCCATCTTCCCCTCCTCCCTTTCTTCCTTCCATCTTTCCTTCATGTATTCTCTTCGTTCTCCTTCTGTTCCTCCCTTCCTCCCATCTATGCCCTCTACAGTGTGCAATACTGCTTCAGTTTCTTGATTGAATCTTTTTAACATTACAACAACTTCCTCACAGACCTGCCTCACTACGTTTGATTGAACACAGTTACCATTTTTGTTTTTGGTCAAGCACGATATTCAGATGCAGCTGATCTGTCTCAAGAAGTGCTTCTATTGCCACCTAACAATTGTAAAACCATATAATAAACACTTAATGTTCAAGAAAGTTTATTTGTATAGACCATATCAACCTTAATTCCCAATCCTTTGATGTAATGACGTTGAACATACAGAAGAACCCCAACAGAGATGCTACAAGCATGCTAACGCTAGCATGCCCCATCCACTAACCATTGCCAAACTTGCTAAAAGTTTAGTTAGTATAAGAGTTCCTAAAATTAAGTTTTCTAACTATAATTTCTTCCAAAATTGATAATGGACTGTTGTGTTTAATCCCATCAAAATTAGAAGATTAAGTGTACTTGCATTTGATAATAAAAGTTAAAGTAAATTTGGAAGGCAGAACGGTGAAGTGAATCAGTACAGATGGAGACGAAATATAATATAAAAGAGTGCAGTACATCACAACAGCAGAGAGAGAGAGAAATACACCATAAGAAAACCTCCACACTCATTGGTAGTATAATGATACTGATGGACAGACAGAAGAACACACACACACACACACACACACACACACACACACTGCATAGGTATAAAAACAGTGAGAGTGTATTACCCTTCTTCCTGTTGTTGCAGTATTGAACTGAGCAGAGACGTCATGTCCAGCCTGGTATTGATGGACAGTTAACTGGTAGTGTTGTCTAATGTTTTCAAATGTTGGTGTTCCCAGAAGCTTTCCTCACTCTCCTACAGGAGCATTTATATCACTCTGATCGTGCTTTTATATCTATCTATCTATCCATCTATCCATCTATCCATCTATCCATCTATCTATCTATCTATAGAACATATACTGAGATCTGAACCCTGATCAACGCTGGTGATTTTAATGGAACCAAGAAACAATTATTATTTCATAAATGAAGTTGGATATATCTGAGATTTTCTTTTTCTCTGTAGTAACATTATCATTATCACATTATAAAAAATATTGATTATAGCTGCTTTAAATCCACCTAGAAATCACAATAACTCGTCATTATTTCTTCTAAAAGTAATAGCATTGTTGTCTGTATGCAAATCTTTCATTTGCACTGAATGTCCCTTTTAATGATTTTCAAGCAAATCATTATTTTATGCTACAACCTTATATTTAATGCTCTATTCTTTCTACTTTTCTGCACTTTGATTTTTATAATTATGAATTATAAAATTCCTTGAGTCAAGGAAGGAAGGGAGGAAAGGAAGGGGGAAGGAAGGGAGGAAAGGAAAGGAAAGGAAAGGAAGGAAGGAAGGAAGGAAGGGGGAGGAAAGAAAGAGAGGAGGGAGGGAGGGAGGGAGGGAGGAAGGAAGGAAGGAAGAATGGAAGGGGGGAGGGAGGGAGGGAGGAAGGATAGAAGGAAGGGGGCTGGAAGAAGGAAACAAGGAAGAGAGGAATGAAAGGAAGGAAGGGAGGGAGGAAAGAGGGAGGAAGGAAAGAGGGAGGAAGGACAGACGGAAGGAAGGGAGAAAAGAGGGAGGAAGGACAGACGGAAGGAAGGGAGGAAAGAGGGAGGAAGGACAGACGGAAGGAAGGAAGCTAGGGGGAGGAAAGGAAGAGAGAAGGAGGGAGGAAGGAAAGGAAGGAAGGAAGGAAGGAAGGAGGGAAGGAAGAAAGAAAGGGAGAGGGAGGAAGGAAAGACAGAAGGAAACAAGGAAGGGAGGAAAGAGAGAGGAAGGAAAGAAAGAGAGAATGAAGATGGAAGGAAGGAAGGACAGTCAAAACAGACAGGGTCAATTTGACCCGGGAGGACGACAGGAAGGTTAAATGTTTGTTTTATGTAAAACACATTGAGTTGCCATTAGGTATGAAATGCTCTATATAAATAAAACTACCTCCCATCCACTCTTACATGCAGTATGACTTCTAATGGTGGAAATGTGACAAGATTTATAAAATATATATATATGTACACAGCTGAGCTTAACAGTTCATTCTTGACCTTAGAAACTGCAGTTTTAATTCTCCATTATTACAACTGAGCATCTCTATCTACAGAAAGTGTGTCTGAAAGCTTTGCATACAAAAAACTGACTTTTTAAATCAAACAATAAGCCACCTCGCAGTATGAAAATTAGCCTTCTGGATCATTTGATTAGCTTTATTTGTGACCCTGTCTGAAGCCCACTCATGCTAATGTGACTGTTAGGCTAATGTTTACCCGGTCCAGATACTAACTGAATTCTTGTTTACCACGACCTGCTTTGACTAAGCTAAGTAAAACGTTTGGTGGTATCATATCAATCACTTTTAGCCGTGTATATTTACTAAAGATTCAAGATAGTGCATGTTTTCCTGATTGCCTCATCTTCGGCACCGGCGTCTGCAGTTATTTTGGCTTGATGTCAGTTTCATTTCTCTATCTGTGTTTGGTGTTTAGAGGCAACTGCCAAATTTTGCTATCTGTTACCGTAACCAGATGGCAGGGTTGTTTGTTTGGTGACTCACGCCGTTTATTATCGCAAGGAAACTTAAGAGTCTGAGGTTTTTCCCTCTCAATGATCGGCTTTGTCCTGCTTCCCAAATCTATCCTGTTATTGTATTCCCATGAGCTCAATGTTCATGTTTAATCACTTTTTTTAAGGCTAAATGCTAAATGTTTCTTTACATTATGGTTCTGCTGTTAGCACCTAGCAACGTGGAATAGCTACGTTGGATCACAGCCCACAACGTATGAGTTTCTCTAGAACAGCTTTTTTTTCTCCCTTATTATTTTGTGTTGAGTCCATGACTCCCTTCCTTCCTCTCTTTCCTCCCTCCCTTCCTTCCTTCTTCTGTCTTTTCTCTTTCCTCCCTCCCTTCCTTCCTTCCTTCCTCTCTCTCTTTCATCCCTTCCTCCCTCCCTTCTTCTCCCTTTCCTCCCTTCCTTCTTTTCTCTTTCCTCCCTTCCTTCCTTCCTCCCTTCTTCTCTCTTTCCTTCCTCCCTTCCTTCCTTCCTTCCTTCCTTCTTCTCTCTCACGTTTTCACGCACTCATTTAAATTTAATTAGATGTAAAACTCACTATAATAATCACACATTAAGATTAATCTGCAGCGCTAGTAAGAAAATAACTCACCAAGTCACCAAGAGTCTGTCAACAGCTTGAGTCGATGTGAATCAGTCTCACACTGTTATCAGACATCACACACACACACACACACACACACACACACACACACACACTTTATTGACATGTCTACCTGTATTTTATTGTCTGTTTCTATCTCACTAAAAGATAATACTGGCCAAGCCTTTTGCCTGCTGTTAGCTTCTTTTAAGGTAGTGTTGCTTCATGATTTTGGAAGTTAATTAATTTTTCCTTCATCCAAAATAAATTCCACAATGAGCAAAGAAGCTGCTTTTAACTGGAACCAATAATCAAGCTGGTATTTTCAATAATATGAACTGTGGTGAGCCGTGAACTGAATTTCAATTCAACAACAACAACAACAACAACGAGGACGTCACACATACATGTCGTGGCAGCCCCTCGGAGACAGCAGCACTACACTTTATCATGGCTTTTTGAGAGTGGTGTCTCCATCAGATTAAATGCGATTTTTCCATAGAGGAGGAGGAGTGTGAGGGCAAGCTGAAGGATATGAATTAACAGATGGTTGGCATGGAAACAAGGCATCTTCACAGCCCAGTGAGACTGCATCCTACCCCTGCCAGACAAGATGTCTGGGCTGACAGCCTGGATAATGCTGACACACAGATGGGATGAGAGGCAGAGCACAATGTTGATGTTTTGTGATCATCCTGCTGTCATCAGAACGCTTTGCTTTGTGCTCTGTGATCATCATTGTAAAAAAAAAAAAGGGATCCTTCCAAAATGTGTAGTCAACCATCTGAATATGATGACAATTACTGTAATAAAAATTGTCGCCTTATCATTCAACTAATTGAGCATTAATCATTTATTGATGTTTGACTGGAAAAGTTATTTCGTTTCCAGAACAATCTGGACGGTAAAAAAAAACGTTCCTCTCCTATGAAAGCACCATGATGATCACAATAAAAGGATCATGATGGTGATTTTCTATATTTTTATTATTGTCAATGGCACAAGTGCAAGATGGCGGCACAGTGACCCAGAGCTCTCTCCCTGCCACCCTCGCACTCATTAACAATGAACTGTGTATACTAGGTAGGCATGGGCCGGTATGAGATTCTGGTGGTATGATAACCATAAGCAAAAATATCACGGTATTGAAGATCTTTGTGGTTTAGATTTACAAATGTGCACAATTTTTCACAGATTTCTTGTGTTCAGATTGATTTTCAGTCATTTTCTGTACAGACCAGATATACTGCATTTTTCAACCTACTACAGACTAGGCATGGGCTGGTCTGAGATTCTGGTGGTATGATAACCATGAGCAAAAATATCATGGTTTCACGGTAGGGTGCGATTCCAGCTCTAAAATGTTCCTAAAAGGAAGAAAAATAAAGACAGACATGTTCATTTAACCTGAATCTGTAATGACAGTGTGACGGGTCGTGATACTCTACGCTGCAGCTGCACCACCTGAGGGATTTCTGACCAGCACTTCCTGTCTTTGACCAGCACTTCCTGTCTTTGACCAGCACTTCCTGTCTCTGACCAGCACTTCCTGTCTTTGACCAGACTAAAAACAGCTCATACCTCAGAGTTAAGAACGGTATGACAGAAAATTTGGTGGTTTCGGTTATCATGGCTTTTTCAAATCGCAGTATCCCTTGAACACGGTTATCATCCCATGCCTACTACTAGGGATGGAAATCTCTCGGCATCTCACGTTTCGATCAAATTCCGATTCAGGAGGGCTACGATTCGATTCTCAAACGATTATTGCTGCATCTCAACGTATCACATCCTCATTTTTATTTCTTACTGCACGGCTAATTTTTCAAAAGTCAAATAAATATGAACTCCCTTTTTTAATTAGAAGGAAATTTAAAAATCTGGATGTCATATTGAAATAAGTAGACCAAAATAAGTCAACAGTATAGACCTACTAGGGTGAAGCTCACCTGCCTGTATGAGAGTAACAAACTGATGGCGGAGTGCAGCGCTGTTTGTTAGCATGTCTCCAGCTAGCTTCTCTGCTGCACTGTTAGCTCCACACACATCATGTCCAACATGCTGAGCAGCTGCAGGGTTATAAAAGGTGAGACAGACTGAGCACTGAGTTATTTTCTTCACCTCAGAGTTTACTTTGTTTCATGTTTCAGTGTGTGTTGGTCAGCTGCTCTCATTAGCTGTGCTGCTCCGCTAACGTTAGCATTAGCTTAGCGACGGCATTGTAAGTTCACAGGAAACTTCACAATCGTCTCTCAAAGGTCGTTATTTAGTCATTCAATGAAAAAAAGCTGCAGTCGCTTCTTTTTTAAGATGAACTACAGATAAACTGTCACGGCTTTGTCGTCCGTCAACACCAAGTCATTAACTAACGTTTAAATAATCGATTCTTGACTTTTTTGTATCGATGCAGAGTCCAAATCTCTATGCATCTTATAATTGAGAAATTTCCCCAACCCTAGTGTATACTGTTGTGTCTCACTGCCCCTTATTTATATATTTATTATTTTTTAAAACACATATTTAAGTTTTATGGGTACGAATGTGTATGTGGTCATGGGTATGTGTGAGATGCGTTTGGGCTTGTGCGTGTCCAACTGTTAGGTGTACATATTTCATATTTTTATGCTGCAATGGACTGCTCAAACGTTGCTTCATTGTATACTTGCAATGACAATAAAGACATATTCTCTTCTAAATCTTAAGTATTGTGTGTATATCCAAAGCCTGATATATCTCATACCTCTGTGCCGTAGACCTCCGGTGTTGTCAGAATATTGAAAACATGTCACTGAGCCACACTGTAGCACTGGGTGACGGATCTTTATCATAACGAGTTTGGTCATGTTTGTTTGTTTAGAAACGATTTGAAACACGAATAACAGCAACCACTTTTTCAATCTCCAGAGAGTAGTTCTGTGTAAGGCAGCAGCAGTGCACATACGTGGGAACTTTGGGCTCATTGACATAAATGTGACGTTAATTGTGGATAAATGTCCCTAAATCTGTTCAGAGACCCAACCTATAACATAAGATCTATAAACAGTAACAGTCTGCTATGAGTCAAGGCTCGGTGCACCATGCTAGACAACAACAGGACTAGTGTGTACGTGCCTGTTACTCCCTGTAGGTACAGTAAGTCATCACCAGCCGCTACTGGTTGTTGCCAGGTGGGGAGTTCCTGTCCTCTGAAATGAGGCCAACAAGGAAGTAACTTAGAGCTGCATTCTATCAAAAGGCCACCAGGGGGCGACCGTCTCTATACAAGTCAATGGAGAATTCACCAACTTCTCACTTGATTTCTAACCTCAGTAAACGTTTTCAAAATGTGTTTATGGTCTCAATCGCTAGTTTAAAGCCTTCTTCAATGCAGTATGATGTTCATTTGGGACATTTTGGCCTCCCTGATTTTATATTTGATGATAAAGCAGGGTATGCATTAGGGCGTGGCTACATCCTGATTGACAGGTTGATTGACCAATGTCATCGAGATCCAGCCCTCGCAACCATAGCAACCTCCCCGCTCCACCCATGGCCCCGCCTCATTCCCATATAAGTAGAATCCGTGTTTTTATTTTTCCCAGCATGCACCTGAAATTTTCAAGATGGCGCTGCCTAGATTCGAAACTATTGGCTTCCGCGCAGCAGTCCACAAACCAATGGGCGACGTCACGGATGTTACGTCCATTTCTTTTAGTCTATGGTCGTTACAAGCAGCCTCAACGATCCTCATCTTCAGCGGAAAAAATAAAAGCTTTGAAAAGGATCGCTGATAAGAAATACTGTTTCCCAACAACATGCCCACAAAGATGTATAGTATAGTACAACTGACTTACAATATAAGCTCACCAAAGACACATAGTGAGTAAGCATGCACTCTAAATAGAGGATAAACTCAGTAAAATCTGCATTATGTTTAAATTTAATCAGGAGGAAATGGGGGATTGATGTGTGTGGGGGGGCAACTTCATTTAATTTGAGATTGGTTTGTGCACTGTGTGTCTGTATGGAAGATTCATCGGCTCAATTGATGGCAGCCTGTATCTGTAACTGTAAGCTCTGTGCTGTGAATGATAACATTCAATGCTCCATTCACATATTCACAGATTTTTGACAGTGAATATTTCACACTGTACTTCTTATTCTGATGAATGCTAAATGTCAGCGCTAATGAGAGAGAAAACGTGACTGTGACTTCCAGTAAAATAAAAGCCGTTTCATTGTTAGTTAAAAGTTAAAAAAATGTATCTCCAGTGGGCGAGAACACAGAGCTGACTCTCCAGACATTGTCCAGAGTTTAAAAGTGAAAACAGCTAATGATTCCTCCCTTGCTGGATAATTAGAGATGGGCTTGTTAGAAATCCATCACTGGAGGGGCAATCATTTCCTGCACACAAGACTGAAATGTTGCTTATTGTTCCACCTAGATTCACTTTATTTTTTACAGATTTTTCTACTAATCTTGACTAAAGGGGTCTGGGAACAGTTTTAAATCCATCTCTTACATTTGAACCACACATCAAGGTTATAACACACACTGCCAGCAACTAAAGGTCTCCAGAACACAGCTGCCAGAGTCCTCACAAGGTCTAAAAACACCAGGTATTGACATCTCTGAATTGGCTGCTGGTTCACACATGAGCTGTTTTCATCATCCTTTGTCCTACCTATGAGGCTTTAAATGGATCGACTCCTTCATATAGCTCCAGTCTTATTGCCCCATATACGGAATCACATCCTTTACGTTCCCTTGATGCCAATTACTTAACCGCTCCTCAATTTAATAAGGACTCTTTTGGGTGGTTGAGCCTTTTCCCACCTCTCCGAAACAATCTAGCACAGTTTACCTGTAAAGCTAAACCAACGCTGTGACGGTTACATTACCTCTGTTTTTAAAATGACTAACCTCAATCTTCTTATCATATGATCATTATTACAAGTACAGTGTTTCCCACAGGACAGGCATCTATTTGTGGTGGTGTGGTCCTCAGCTCATTTTTGATTCTCCCCAAATGAGAAAATGATCGCTCCCCCTCACAGTTTGTCACCGGCAACGTAAGGAACATCCTCAAAGCCACATAAACATTAGGGAAGACTAACTGCAGGCCAAACTTCAACATGGTTTTCAGCATATTTGAGGGTGACTTGTCTGTTTCAGCCAACATGAAGGATCGGAACTGCAGACACTTATAACACGCTGTTCCGCCTACGGGACGGACCGGAAGTTGGGAGGTAGCGACACGTTCTTCTGAATGTTATAAACACCAACCCTTAAACATATATATTCATGTCGTACATTGTTACATTGAAAGCTTAGATTCTCCTGATTCATTCAAGACCACTCATGAATTATATGGTTGCTCACAGCTGTAATAGTATTAGCGGTTAGCTCGGCTAGCCACTCCGCTAAAGTAAGCTAACAGCTATAATGCTACATACCTTCAAAGTCTTCTCTTTATCCACAACGATCATCTTATGACTCAGGACTTTCTGTACAGCTCGCCAAGTATCCATTCTTGTGAAATATGAAATCCGTTTCCATAAAACCGAAATATTTTCCTCAATATGTCCATGTATGTAGTCCACGTAAGGAAACAGTAAGGAAACAGACACGGAACAAACCATATACGGTCCCTTTCCCGACACTGCATCTGTGGGACACGTGACTGTTTTGTTTACGTCCGTGAACTCCTCCTGTTTCATACACACCACACACCAGCAGATAGCCGCTAGCAAAGACATATGTCTATGTCTATGTCTATCTTCGTCTGTCTGTCTATCTTCTTTATCTTCTTCTTTATCTTCTTCTTTATCTTCTTCTTCTTCTTCTTCTGGCCGACCAGGTGAATTAAGTGCGTCTTCTTTGGTTTTATTGCCGCCACCTACTGCCCCGGAATTGTAACGACAAGCTACATTCACAGACAGAGTCCCATTATTATGCTTTTATGAGCGAGGTCGAGCGAGCCAAAAGCCGAAAAATCTGTTCGTGGCGGACGTAATTCTTTCGTGGCGTGCCGCCACGAAAGAATGTATGTGTGGGAAACACTGCAAGTATGTGTTCACTTTTAAATGTTATATCGTGTGCTTCTCTTTATTTCCTGTCATTGTTTTTATTGACTTGTACAGAGCACAGACAGACACTCTCTAGGTGATGTGTACTTTAAATAAACCGAAGTTGAAGTTGAAGTCATCCAGGCAAGCTCGGCTCTCCGTCCCATCGTCCCATTAATAGAGGCTGAGTCACAGCTTGGAGCATTGCCTTCAGTTATAGATACATTAGGGACAGTCAGAGAGAGGCAGCTGCACACAAGGGCTCGTACAGTACAGTACACAGAGAGAGAGAGAGAGAGAGAGAGAGAGAGAGAGAGAGAGAGAGAGAGAGAGAGAGAGAGAGAGAGAGAGAGAGAGTGAGTGTGTGTGTGTGTGTCTGAGGCTTTACAGTAAGGACAGAGGGGGCAGAGCAGGCTGCATGGAAAAATCTCATAAATTGTTTATATTTCTCTTGTCCTGTAAGAATGATATTTGGTGTTAAGCTAAATTATTCAACTGCAAATGTTTTATTGCATCACAGAAAACTTATACCTGTATTTTTGGTTAATTTGGTCCTCACCAAGACAGATTATTGCATTTCAGTTCTGGTCCAGTTCATTTTCACAATGACCTATTAGAAATCAATCAAGTGGAGTAAGTATGTAGTGAGATGGACTGACAGGAAGTCCATTTATTAGCTCTTTTTGTTAGCGTCTTTTATGTCATTGCTACATGGACCCATGTGGGGAAAATCAAAAACCTGAAATTGTCAACAAGCCATGCTGCATTTCACTTTCACTGCTGCTTATTTATTTATATTCTCTGCTGTCACTAACAAAATAATTGATTATGAGCATTATTAGTCAACACTGCAACTGGGCCTCTAACAGCATACAAAAGAGGCATTTTTACTAAGATATTACTATAAAGAATGGTTCTTGTGTGGTTTCATATTTCACTTGTTTCACTTACTCTTTATGGTTGAACTTCAATAAAAAAACATTATTTTTATGTGTTATCTTTTGGGAGACATTTGCACAAATCCTACAATGACTCAGAGGAGCTGTGGTGTAAATGTTCAAGTAGCTAACCCGGGAACAAGCGCAATGAGGAAGAGCTTTGTTTGAATTAAAGTAAAGAATGACTGCAAATAGACAAGTGTATATGAAATACCAAAAACAACAAGTAGACTTAATGAAGTTAATTTTAAAATAGGACATGATATTGTGTCATAGTAGGTGTTTTTTCTCCATAAATGAATGGTGTAAAACCTAAAACATACACTCTCTCTGCTCTCTGAAACATGAATCAAGGTTTAATCACACATTTATTGATCAGTCAGATTAGAATTAGAACTATTGATGCTTTCTAAACAGATATGTGGTTCAAAATTTAGTATAGACACTTTTTATGAGGGGAACATACTGCGATGGTGTAGAATATGAGCAGTATGTAAGGGTTACTAATTCCTAAATTTCCAGTTTGACAGGAAATCTATCTCATCTTAAATGTCCTGATATGATTGATGCATGGTGCAAAATGACAACTTATATAATAATTATTATTCTGGGGCTCCAAACAGGAAATACTAACACACAGTCCAGTTTGTTTTAGCAATATGCATCAACACATGACCGTGCAGCCTAACCACACGTGACATTATGTTATGTACTGTGTGGTATGTGGATACTCACTGATTGTCACGTAGCTGCAGCGCTCCTAGTATTCTGTTTGTAGAAGCGAGTCCTGCACACACCTAACAGCCTGTCTCTCCACCGCAGCAGCACAGCAGTAAATACAGTCCCTGCAAACACAAAGAGTAAACACACTAAGAAGACTGACTTTGAAAAATGAACACTTGAATTGGCTTTTTATGAGCATCACATCAGCTCTTCATGCAATTTTCATGCATTATTTTTTTTTAATATTTTGCATTGTTCCAGGAAAATGGAAAGAAGATGGAGAAGAGAGAAAGGAGGGGAGAAGGATTTAGAGAGACAGGAAGGAAAGGAAACAAGGGAGGAGGAAGGAGGGAAACACTCAGGGTACTTATCGTAATCATTCGGGTGTGGTTGGATGGATGTGTTGAAAGAAGGGAGTGAAAATGACTGTAAGGAAACCAGTGTGATAGGGAGATAAAGTTTGAGTAAGGGATTTGGGTGTGCTGTTATTGCTGACACCAGCAGTCATGATGAAACTAAAGAAAATAAATGTGTGTGGCTCGTGATGTTTTTGACACCACCGTCGAGGTCATAGAGCAGTACTGTTATGCAGGAAAAGAGAGAACGGTGGAGAGAAAGACAAAGAACAAAGAACAAAGAAAAAGAACACAATGAACCTACTTTTGCTTTTTTTAAAAGGGGCAGTATAAACTTTAAACAGAGGAGTTTAAATTAAAGTTGCCATTTCGGAGTCTGTGGCACTCTGTTCTCTCAGTCAGCACCTCACTTTTGGTTAATGGTGCATTAATGTATTCACTGAAGTTGCAAAAGATTTGTGCAGATAAGAACTTTTACTCCCACTGCATGTGATGATTCCTTTAAAAATTTACCTAATTACAAAACTTGGGCGAACTAACTATTATATTTGCTTTTTTCTTATGAAATGCTGGACAGTTTTGACTATTAAAATCTTCATTATCTGGTTCATTTGGTGTTCACAGCTGCAGTGCCCACATTATTACACTTAAAAAGCCAAAAAGTTGAGGAGACACTGTGCTGAAGGATTAACCCTTAAACAGACAACGTGCACCAGGAGATACAGACTCTTTAACCTTCCTGTCATCCTCCCGGGTCCTTCCTCTGTCCTTCCTCTGTCCTTCCTTCCTTCATCTGTCCTTCATCTGTCCTTCCTCTGTCCTTCCTTCCTTCCTTCCTTCCTTCCTTCCTTCATCTGTCCTTTCTTTCTTCCTTCCTTCCTTCCTTCCTCCTTCCCTTCTTCCCTCCTTTCCTTCCTACCTTCCTTCCTTTCTTCCTCCCTCCTTTCCTTCCTTCTTCCCTCCTTTCCTTCCTTCCTTCCTCCTCCCTCCCTCCCTTCCTTCCTTCCTTCCTCCTCCCTCCCTCCCTTCCTCCCTCCTTTCCTTCCTTCTTCCTCCCTCCTTCCTTTCCTTCCTTCTTCCTCCCTTCCTTCCCTTCCTCCCTCCTTTCCTTCCTTCCTTCCTCCCTCCTTCCCTTCCTTCCTTACTTTAGGTGCAAATGACATAACTAGTAAGGCCTGTTTAAGGATTAAGTATTAAATAAAGCATGAAATATAATAGTGTATATAAGTTTACTACCATTGTTAAAGCATTGGTTCTATATCTTTGTACAGTCAATATTACAACTCAGGTTTACTTATATAGCACTTTATAAGACATACATATTACAAAAAGTTATATTTTAAGGTAAGCTTATCATTACTTTTTGTAATATTAATGGTCTGATCTCTATTTTGCAAGTGACGTTTGATTTTAACATGAATGCTACAGGCCCATTTAACCTCTAGTGTTACTGTAAATCATATCAGGGTACAATCACAGATATGTTAGTGATGTATGTTGGTTGAAGGTGTTAAGAGAAGGGGAGGGAAGGGAAGGCAAGGGAAGGGAGCTGAGCCCTTTCCACCCCACCTGCCACTCCCCGCTGTGTGTCACTGCAATGCTGGATGCTTGTCGTGCTCGCCGTGTGGTGTCGGAGACAAATCTAGTTGAAAATGCCTGTTGGTTGCCTTGGGGGTGCAATTCCAGCACCGCATTATTTTCCACCCACACATTCCTCTGAGCAATGCTAAAAAGCTACCCTGACTGCTGCTCTCATGGAAAGTGCGCTGTGGGGCATACTGACATTCACATGCAATGACTAAAAAAAAAAAAAAAAAAAAAACCTGGTTGATGCACATCTGTGATTTTATCTTGTTGCAACTTTTATTTATTTTTAGAATTTGTGACACTGAAATAAGGAAGACCAGTTATTTCCAGACACCTATCAATTTAAAGGTCCTCATAAATAAACTGACTAAACATTGAGGTATTTATCATGTTGGAAATGTTGCAGACATTATTGTAATAGCGCTTCAGTCTTTCTAAGTAACTCTGATCCTGGGAACATTTTGCATAACTTTGATGTGTAACTATGCTCAGGGCAGTGCTGTATTCACAGATTACCCCTATGTGTCCGCAAAGATCCCTTTGATTCATTTCACAAACCCCCACTGCGGGTGTCCTGACCCCTCGGGTTCAATTATTGCTGGTTGCTGGGAATGATTTCAAGATAAAGTTAAAAAAAAAAAAAAGTTCAGTGACAATCAGTCTTTATTTTTCAGTCACAAGTCACAAGATCCTTTTAATTTAATTTTGAATGTCTTATAATTTGGGTGCATTTACATTTCATCCTGGCAGAGATCAAGTGTTTTAATTCAATCTCAGGGTTTCCAGTGCAAGGTGCAGCTTTTCTATAACGGAGCATGCTGTTAGTGTTTGGTGCAACAATGGATTTTGCTCATACATTTAATTGCCCGCCTCCCACTGAAATATTAATCCTGTCCGAATGAGGCTTAAGTCAGTAAATGCTGATGTGTGCAGCACTGATTGGAAACTAATTGGAATGCGTGAAAGATTAAAAGTCATAGCAGAGGGAGCTGTGACAGATTGGGTTAGATGCCAGTTACATAATTTAGTTCCTGGTCTGTAAACTTTAATCTTTTTTCTATATTTTGGTCTGATTTTATTTCTGTTGGTGGAAATGTATGAAAAAAAAACAAAATGTGCTGGTGTGTCAGATTTCTTTAACCCTCCTGTTGTCCTCGAGTCAAGGAAGGAATGGAAGAGGAGGAAGGAAGGGAGGAAGGAAGGAGGGAGGGAAGGGAGGGAGGAAAGGAAAGGAGAAAGGGGGGAGGAAGGGGGAAGGAAGGGAGGGAGGAAAGGAAAGGAAAGGAAAGGAAAGGAGGAAGGAGGGAGGGAGGGAGGGAGAAAGGAAAAGAGGAAGGTAGGGGGGAGGAAAGACCCTCCTGTTGTCCTCGAGTCAAGGAAGGATGGAAGGGAGGAAAGGAAAGAGAGACGAAGGGAGGAAAGGAAGGAAGGAGGGAAGGACAGAATGAAGGAAGAAAGGGGGATGGAGGAATCAAAGAAGGAAGGGAGGAAAGAGAGAGTAAGGAAAGAAAGAGGGAAGGAGGGAGGGAGGAAGAACAGACAGAAGGAAGGAAGGAAGGAGGGAAGGACAGAAGGAAGGAAGAAAGGGGGATGCAGGAAGGAAAGAAAGAAGGGAGGAAAGAGAGAGGAAGGAAAGAAAGAGAGAAGGAGGGAGGGAGGAAGGACAGACGGAAGGAAAGAAGGGAGGAAAGAAGGAGGGAAGGACAGAAGGAAGGAAGAAAGGGGAATGGAGGAATCAAAGAAGGAAGGGAGGAAAGAGGGAGGAAGGACAGAAGGAAGGAAGGAAGGAAAGAAAGAAGGAAGAGTCAAAACAGACAGGGTCAATTTGACCGGAGGACGACATGGAAGGGAGGAAGGGGGAAGGAAGGGAGGGAGGAAAGGAAAGAAGGAAGGAGGGAGGGAGGGAGAAAGAAAAAGAGGAAGGTAGGGGGAGGAAAAGAAAGAGAGAAGAAGGGAGGAAAGGAAGGAAGGAGGGAAGGACAGAATGAAGGAAGAAAGGGGGATGGAGGAATCAAAGAAGGAAGGGAGGAAAGAGAGAGGAAGGAAAGAAAGAGAGTAGGAGGGAGGGAGGAAGGACAGACGGAAGGAAAGAAGGGAGGAAAGAAGGAACAGTCAAAACAGACGGGGTCAATTTGACCAAAGGAAGGGAGGGAGGAAAGGAAAGAAGGAAGGAGGGAGAAAGAAAAAGAGGAATGTAGGGGGAGGAAAAGAAAGAGAGAAGAAGGGAGGAAAGGAAGGAAGGAAGGAAGGAAGGGAGGAAAAAGAGAGGAAAGGAAGGAAGAGAGAAGGACAGAGGGAAGGAAGGAAAGAAGGAAAGAAGAAAGGAAGGAAGGAAGGAACAATCAAAACAGACAGAGTCAATTTGACGCGGGAGGACAACAGGAAGGTTAAAAGCATGTTTGTTACTCACTGTTTCAACTTTATGACCCAAACTTCCTCATATGAGCAACTTGACCCGATGACCATCACGTGACTGATAAGGCAGATGTGAAAGAACACTCTTTAATAGGTCACAGCTTGTGGTTCACTGTCCAACCGGCTGTATCACAAATCAGAGATAAGATAAGAAGAGATTATCTAGAACAGCATAGAACACAAACACGAGTACAAACAGGGAGAGAGACGGTAGAGGTTTACCTCCAGGTTTTCTCAAGATGGTGCGTAGTGTAAATACAGGTTGTCTGCATGTTAAATGAAAGCAACACATAATATAATAAATATGAATATGATTCTTGCTGTGAAACACACAAAACAGTCTTATAACCATTATGAAATGATGAAATGTACACATTGCAGAGACAGCAGGTGTGATCTCAAGACATCTTCAGCAGCTTGTCAGTTCATTTGGCAGCTGGATGAAAATGAAATGATCAAATTTGTTGTATCCAGACACACAAAATTCCTCTCTCTCTCTCTCTCTCTCTCTCTCTCTCTCTCTCTCTCTCTCTCTCTCTCTCTCTCTGGCTATTTGTCTTAGACCAGGGGTGTCAAACTCATTTTCATTCAAGGGCCACATACAGCCAAATTTGATCTCATGTGGGCCTGGAACATTGAAAAGATGGAAGGGAGGAAGGAAACAAGGAGGGAAAGAAGAGAAAAGTGATAGGAAGGAAAGACAAAAGGAAGGAAGGAAGAAAGGAAAAGGGATTAGGAAGGAGGGAAGGAAAGACAAAAGGAAGGAAGGACGGAAGGGAGGAAGGAAGGAAGAAAGGAAAGAGATTAGGAAGGAGGGAAGGAAAGACAAAAGGAAGGAAGGACGGAAGGGAGGAAGGAAGGAAGAAAGGAAAAGAGATTAGGAAGGAGGGAAGGAAAGACAGAAGGAAGGAAGGAAGGAAGGAAAAGGTATTAGGAAGGAAAGGAAGAAAGGAAAAGAAGATAAGAAAGAAAGAAAGCAAGGAAGAAAGCAAGGAAGGAAGCAAGGAAGGAAGGAAGGAAAGGAAGAAAGGAAAAGAAGATGAAGGAAAGATGGAAGGAAGGAAGGATGGAGGGAAGGAAACAAAGAAGGAAAGAAGTAAGAAAGGGGGGAAGGAAAGAAGGACAGATGACAAGAGGGTATAGGAAGGAAAAGAAGACAGGAAGGAAAGTAGGCCGGATTGGACACCTTGGCGGGCCAGTTCTGGCCCTCGGGCCGCATGTTTGACACCCCTGTCTTAGGCGATCCTTCACTTCTTCGGGGCATCGGCTCCTCGGACGCAGAGTGGATTCAGACAGCGCTCATGCTGAGGTTCAAACTAATCATGTGTGAATGGAAGACTACTACAGTTAGCCAGTTAGCTGAGTTAGCCGCCGAGCTAGTAGCCGAGCTAGCAGCCGAGTTAGCCGCCGAGCTAGCAGTTGAGTTAGCAGCCGAGTTAGCGGCAGAAAGCTCTCAGACGTAGCGTCCATGTTTCTGGTAGAGGTAGTGACTTTGATTGACAGGTGACACTTGGTAGGGGGCGGGGTTTCAGCGGACTCGGCGGGCACTCCCACAGCGTTTGGGAGCAGAGAAAGAGGCTGATTTTTACACAACTTGGAGGCCTAATTTCATATATTGTGGCAGTCATTTGAAGATGTCGCCTCCGGAGCAAGCTCAAGTCAGCTGAGGGCCGGCTTCAAAGAGCTGACCAATCAGAACAGAGTATGCTCATTGGGAGGCGGGGCTTAAAGAGTCAGGAACTAAAACAGCCTGTTCAGTTCAAACAGAGGCTGAACTGAGGATGATGAATAACAAGTTTATTTTTTTACTGTTAATCATGCAAAGATATTCCAGTAGAGCCCCAGATTAAAAATACAGATCTGAAAAATGTCCTTTTTAATAAATTAAATGTTTCTAGCGTGCTGTATTAGAATTGGGGGAAATTACTTAAATAAAAACACATCTAGAGAAGTGAAGAAAGAGAGAATAAGAACAAAATCATGACTGTATAATATATTTTCTTTGGTGTCCTTAATACAAATCAAACTTCAAACCCTCTCAGGTTTACGGCTCTTTCTTCCTCTGACACACACTGTTCTGTACGTGCTGTTTTTTCCTCCCTGTGATTTGAGCCTATTTTAGGAATCAGCAGATCAGAACCCGCCTGGCAGCTTATCTGATTACTCACTGTAATGTAAATATTACAGTGTGACTGGGAGAAAAAGCGTCTGGTCACCTCACACTGTCCTCTGTCAGAGACGCAGAGGTGAGACAGGAGTCAGTGACATCACACACAGCTGCGTGTTTAACCAACATCATTACGGACAGACGTGCAAACAGACGCCACTCTGGTAAAAACCTCCATGATAAAATGGAAATTACAGTCAACTTTATAGGTTTCACTTTACCTTTGTATCGTCCTCCCGGGTCAACTTGACCCGTCTGTTTTAACTGTTCCTTCTTTCCTTCCTTTCCTCTTTCTTTCCTCCATCCTTCCTTCTTACCTCTGTCCTTCCTTCCTTCCTTCCTCTTTTCCTTCCTCCCTCCCTTCCTTCCACCTCCCTCCCTTCCTTCCTCCCTCCCTCCTTTCCTTCCTTTCTCCCTTCCTTCCTTCCTTTCTCCCTCCCTCTCTCTCTCCCTCCCTCCTTTCCTTCCTTCCTTCCACCTCTCTCCCTTCCTTCCTTCCTCCATCCCTCCTTTCCTTCCTTCTCCCTCCCTTCCTTTCTCCCTTCCTTCCTTCCTTTCTCCCTCCCTCTCTCTCTCCCTCCCTCCTTTCCTTCCTTCCTTCCACCTCTCTCCCTTCCTTCCTTCCTCCATCCCTCCTTTCCTTCCTTCTCCCTCCCTTCCTTTCTCCCTCCCTCCTTTCCTTCCTTCCTCCCTCCTTTCCTTCCTTCTTCCTCCCTTCTTTCCTTCCTTCCTCTTTTCCTTTCTCCCACCCTCCTTTCCTTCTTCCTCCCTTCCTTCCTTCCTTCCTCTTTTCCTTTCTCCCACCCTCCTTTCCTTCTTCCTCCCTTCCTTCCTTCCTTCTTCCTCCCTCCTTTCCTTCCTTTCTTCCTCCCTCCCTTCCTTCCTTTCTTTCTTCCTCCCTCCCTCCTTTCCTTCCTTCTCCCTCCCTTCCTTTCTCCCTCTCTCTCTCCTTTCCTTCCTTCTTCCTCCCTCCAGTCCTTTCTCCCTCCCTCCACCCCTCCTTTCCTTCCTTCTTCCTTCCTTCCTCCCTCCCTCCCTTCCTTCCTTTCTTCCTCCCTTCTTCCTCCCTTCCTTCCTTCTCCCTTCCTTTCCTTCCTTCTTCCTCCCTCCTTTCCTTCCTTGACTTGAGGACAACAGGAGGGTTAAAGTAGGGCCACTCTTCCACTATCTCTCTTATACACTTGTGCTCTTAACCTGTATCGTATACTCTGTCTTTCTATTTTGGTCTTTTTTTTTTTTTTATGAGTCTGGCAGCTGAAAAACCTGTCTCAAGCTGCTGTTCATCATGTTTTGGGGATGCACGCCTCACAGTTTGAAATCATCAGCGCAAAACGGTTAGTAAGCTGACGTCAGCATGTTTAAGTTGTGTAATGCTGCATACATAATACATAGTGATGAAATGTTGATGCTGAACGTATGTGTGTTAACAACATATTTATTTCTTCTTGTATAAATATCTGATCTTGCAGAACAATATCCGCCTTGCATGTCACATTTTCTATGGTTATATTTAGGCTCTGTTAGCTCTAGGTTAAGGTTTATGAAGGTTGTAGTCTTGGTTTAGTACAGAGAAAGTGACTTGAAGCAAAAGAGGTGATGTGTTTTATGTAACTGAAGCCATAATATTTCATTTCAACATATCAATATACTGTATCCTTAACCTTAACCCTTAAACAGGCCTTACTAGTTATGTCATTTGCACCTCAAGTAAGGAAGGAAGGAAGGAAGGAAAGGAGGGAAGAAGGAAGGAAAGGAGGAAGGCAGGGAAGCAAGGGAGGAATAAGGAAGGAAAGGAAGGAGGGATGAAGGAAGGAAGGTAGGAAGGAAAAGAGGGAAGAAGGAAGGAAAGGAGGGAGGAAGGGAAGGAAGGGAGGAAGGAGGAAGTAGGAAGGAAAGGAAGGAGGGAGGAAGAAGGAAGGAAAGGAGGGAGGAAGGAAGGAAGGAAGGAAGAAAGAAAGGAAGGACAGATGAAGGAAGGAAGAAAAGAAGGACAGATGAAGGAAGGAAGAAAGGACAGAAGGAGGGAACATTTACCCTAACAGCTGAACTTAGATCTGAGGAAGGAAGGAAGGACGGACAGATGAAGGAAGGAAGGAAGGAAGGAAGGAAGGAAGGAAGGAAGGAAGGAAGGAAGGAAGGAAGGAAGGACAGAGGAAGGACCCGGGAGGACAACACGAAGGTTAAAGAGTCTGTATCTCCTGGTGCACGTTGTCTGTTTAAAGGGTTAAGTGCTTCTTTCTTTCTCACTTTCTATTTTTCTATACTTTATTATATACTTTTTTATTATAATTGGGTTCTTCTTTTTTTTATTTTATGTTTTATGCTTCCAATTCTTTCTGTTAAATGTTCTGTTTTTATGTAAAGCACATTGGAGTTGCCCCTGGGTATGAAATGCGTTATATAAATAAAGCTGCCATGACCACACGTGATGATCTGTCTCTGGTGTCAACATCCTACATTTGGTAAACCCGACATCCACCTGAACACTTACTGTACGACGCAGGGTTAGGGTTAGGCTTTGGGTGCAGCAGTAACATAGTTGGGAGAACAGGTTAGTAGTGTGAATAAAACATAACATCTGTCAGACCACCTGATAATAGTTCAAAATGAAGCTATCGGGAGTCTGAATGTGAAGTCATCCTGCTTATGAATGTGAAACTAAAGACTCAAGACTTTGAACTCACTTGATGAACCCTTCATTTCCAATCAGCTCTTTCTTTGTTGTAGTTTGGACTCTTAGTTTAGTTCCTGTTTTATTTTTTAATACTTTCTCTGTGTTTTCCTACCTTGGTTGATTTCCTCATGTGTTTCAACTCACCTACGCCTCGTTTTTAATAATGTGTATTGAAGTTCAAGTTTTCTGTTCACTCTTTGTTGTCTCTTTTGTTGTTTTTGTTTTTTGGTCAGTCCTGGGCTGTGTTCGAAACCGCATACTACATACTTCTATACTATATACTTCTATACTACATACTACATACTTCTATACTACATACGTCTATACTTCATACTTCTATACTACATACTACATACTTCTATACTACATACTTCTATACTACATACTTCTATACTACATACTTCTATACTACATACTTCCATACTACATACTTCCACACTACATACTTCCACACTACATACTTCCATACTACATACTTCTATACTACATACTTCTATACTACATACTTCCATACTACATACTTCTATACTACATACTACATACTTCTATACTACATACTTCCATACTACATACTCCTATACTACATACTTCTATATTACATACTTCCATACTACATACTCCTATACTACATACTTCTATATTACATGCTACATACTTCTATACTACATACTTCTATACTACATACTTCCATACTACATACTCCTATACTACATACTTCTATATTACATACTACATACTTCTATATTACATACTTCCATACTACATACTCCTATACTACATACTTCTATATTACATGCTACATACTTCCATACTACATACTCCTATACTACATACTTCTATACTACATACTACATACTTCTATACTACATACTACATACTTCCATACTACATACTCCTATACTACATACTTCTATATTACATACTACATACTTCTATACTACATACTACATACTACATACTTCTATACTACATACTACATACTTCCATACTACATACTCCTATACTACATACTTTTATACTACATACTTCTACACTACATACTACATACTTCTATACTACATACTTCTATACTACATACTACATACTTCTATACTACATACTTCTATACTACATACTTCTACACTACATACTTCTATTCTACATACTTCCATACTACATACTTCTATACTACATACTTCTATACTACATACTACATACTTCTATACTACATACTTCTATACTACATACTACATACGACATACTTCTATTCTACATACTACATACTTCTATACTACATACTCCATACTTCTATACTACATACTTCTACACTACATACTTCTATACTTCTATACTTCATACTTCTATACTACATACTCCATACTTCTATACTACATACTATTATACTACATACTTCTATACTACTATCCTACACACTACACACTTCTATACTACGTACTTCTACACTTCTATACTACGTACTTCATACTTCTATACTACATACTTCTATACTACATACTTCTATACTTCTATACTACATACTTCTATACTACATACTTCTAC
Organism: Scomber colias; assembly: GCA_021039105.1. Classification (NCBI taxonomy): domain Eukaryota; kingdom Metazoa; phylum Chordata; class Actinopteri; order Scombriformes; family Scombridae; genus Scomber; species Scomber colias. The sequence continues at coordinate 34,890 of JAJDFG010000538.1, read as the reverse complement.
ACTACATACTTCTATACTACATACTCCATACTTCTATACCACATACTTCTATCCTACATACTACATACTTCTATCCTACATACTACATACTTCTATACTACATACTTCTATATTACATACTACATACTTCTATACTACATACTACATACTTATATACTACACACTAAAGAACCAGATAGTAAGCAGACCGTTTACACTGTAGTAAACTACACGATAACCCACAATGCATTTGGTTCCTACCCGAGCTGAAATCATCAGGCTGAAGCTGATTTCATTTTAGCTCTAACTCTGTAAATAAACCACTTTATCCACATTTCTAACCTTTTTAGGAAGAAAGTAAAGTAGCCCTTTAGATCCACAATGTGACGCTAATTTGTCCGAATAACACCTGTTTAAAGTTTTGGGGGCATGAAGGTGAGCGTCTTCATCTACGTAAACCAACACAGACATCTGCTCGTTAGCTTGACAGGAATTTTAAGAAACTGGAGCTGTGTATTTACTTCAGTTTAGAACATATGGAGTGTATAATATAATGGGGCCATAATTAAAATAAAAAAGGACCTCTATATGAATTTATTGTAACTGTCAGGCATCTTATTTGACTTGCCGCCATGCAAAGCTGTGAAGGAGCAAACTTTTCGGAGCCACTTCTCGAGACTACGGGTGGTAAGTGCCTGATATTCTAAAAGCAGATTTTAAGATGAGTGCCATTTTAACATGCTACTGATAATGTACTTAACCCTTTATTGGGCAAATAATTATATTTGGTAACTTCTGTAAATATCCCAAAATATCCTTCCTTCCTTCCTTCCTTCCTTTCCTTCCTCCCTGCCTGCCTTCTTTCTTCCCTTCCTCTTTTCCTTTCTCCCTCTCTCGTTCCTTATTTCCTCCGTCCTTCCTTCCTTTCCTTCCTTCCATCTGTCCTTCCTCCCTCCCTCCTTCTCTCCTCCCTTCCTTCTTTCCTTCCTCCGTCCTTCCTTCCTTTCCTTCCTTCCATCTGTCCTTCCTCCCTCCCTCCTTCTCTCCTCCCTTCCTTCTTTCCTTCCTCCGTCCTTCCTTCCTTCCTTCCTCCGTCCTTCCTTTCCTTACTTCCATCTGTCCTTCCTCCCTCCCTCCTTCTCTCCTCCCTTAATCCCCCTTTCTTCTTCCTTCCTTCCTTCTTTCTTCCCTTCCTCCCTCCCTCCTTCTCTCTTTCTTTCCTCCCCCCTACCTACCTTCCTTCCTTCCTTCCTTCCTCCCTTCCTTCCTTCCTTCCTTCCTTCCTTCCTTCCTTCCTTCCTCCCTTTCTTTCAATGAGTGTCCTATAAAGGGTTAACATATTACCTAATGACAAGATGTACTTTTTACAGAATGTACAGTAACTAGCAGAAGTACATTTTACCATCTCAGTGTCACCCATCGTCCCACCGAGGAAGATTAAAACAACCCATAAAAACCATCAACCAAGTTAAACACCAATGTGAAGGTTAAGTCTTCACATCGTCGGGGGTGTATAAACACACAGACTTCACACACTCACACACTCTTATCTGATACTGAGTTTCAGCCAAAGGGACGGGACGGTGGTGACGGTTGTGACATCATGTTTCCACAACACGTATCTGTTTCTGGAAGTAAGGAAACGTATCAGCAACAGAAATAAAACACCAAGGCGCACTAAAACTATTTGGCAGGAAGGTGGCTTGCGTACTTTCGTGTGTGTGTATGTGTGTGTATGTGTGTGTGTGTGTGTGTGTGTGTGATCATAGTTATATTCATTACAGACACCTGATCTCATAGTTGGGACCAGAGTTTATTTTGGGATTAAGTCTTGGTTGGTTAGGGTTATGACCTGGTTAATGTTGAGATAACAGTTCATTTTAATTAGGGATAATGTTAAAGAGTACAGATTACATAATATATCCTTCTATATATACACACACACATATATTCATAATGGCAAAAGCTAATCTGTATATTTGTATTTTTAGTCACTATCCAGTACAGTCCTCAAACTTGTTGTGATTTAGTGGTGAAATAAAAGTTGACATTTGGATCCCATTTAAAAGATCATACTTAACCCTGATACTCTACTGATTTCACTGTCAGTAGTTTATATTGAGGATATGGCTATGTCTGAAATCACTCCCTTATTCACTACTTCCTGTATGATAGACTAAGGCTGCTCAATTAATCGAGATTTGATTGTGATTACGATTTAGGGGCCAAACGATCTCAAAACTAATAAAATCGAAGGGAAATGATTTTTTAATAATAATGAGATAGCGCTCAATAACAAATGTTTTATTTTGAAAAGCTTAGACAGGAAGTTGCCGCAGCTCCGTTAGTTTGACAGAAGCTGAAACACACGGTGAAATGTTTTAACTGTAAATAAAAGTGCAGAGTTTCCAGCCTGAGTCAGATAATGGTGAGTTTACTGACTAATTATTAAAAACCAGGAAGTGATGTGTGAACTATCGTCATGGTAACCAGCTCAGCTCTAATATCTCTGCACATTTTCTGCTGTGTGTTGCGTTAAGCGGCAGATAAAAGGCTGCTATTGGGAGAGAAAATTAATGAAGTCGAATGTCCAAGAAATGTTTCTAAAGTTAAAAAAAAATCGTTTTAATAATCGTGATTTCAATTTTGACCCAAATAATCGGGATTATGATTTTTTCCATAATCGAGCAGCCTAGTATGATAGACACTAAATAGTGCACTCAATAGTGAGCAGCACATCAAGATTTTGGACACTAACTAATCAATCATCATCATTTTGTGTCGTCGCCATCAACTGTAGAGTCATGTGACGGTAGTTTTTGCATCTTTAACATGTGGAGCATTGTGGGAGTGTTAGCAGAAACTAGTATACATGCTATGGATACTACTCTTTTCATTCCATGGTGGAATATTTTAGGGCAAAATATAGTGGAGATATTTACACACTCAGCATTCGGACACTCAAATAAAATGACGGAGGCTAAATATTTTGCTAGTAGTGTGTTTTAGCCCAACTACAAGTTAGTTATAGTGTCCACATACAAACTCTTGGCCCACATTGACTCAAAAAACACTAAATACAGCTGCAGTGATGAAACATTTGTCAACCATAAACAAGAACTAACCCTAATCCTCCTGACGTTACATTATAAAGAGCTTGGTCTTCTGTACGATGCTCTTTAAATAAATTCAGCCACACAAAAGGTCGCCTTCCTGAAACAAACTAGTTCCATTCATATAGAAAAGAGGTTAAGGACATTTTTTGTGTAGCTCTTAATGATTATATAACGTAGCGGTGCTTTGAGCTAAAAGCTAAAAGCTCAGTATGCTAACATGCCCACCATGATGTTAAGGTATAATATTAATCATACTCATCATGTAAAGGCTGATTCATAGTTGCCATGAGGGTCCGTGTGGGTCCACGTGAGGTTAATTATTTAATCTGCCCACATCCACAGACCCTCACTCCCAACCCAAAATGTATATACACACAGTCAGTACACACTAGAGTTAATTATTCATCGTCCTCTATCGATTTCTTTCTTTGTGTTTTCCAACAAAAGGATTTTATTTTTAATGATTGACAGGATCCTAACTTTTTTGAAGCTATTTTTTTAACAAGTCTGGAGCATAACCACAGCTTTGTCCAAGTTGTTTTTTTTGTTTTTTTTAACTTCTTCTTTGTTTCCTATGTGCATCGTTGAAAAGCACAGTGTGCACACTACATGTTGCCATTCACAGCTGCTCAGGAAAGACCCATAAACAATAATGCTACATGAGACAAAAACAATGTCAGCCAGACCTTGAAGAGCTTCAACAATAGCACACACACACATGCATGCACACACGCACACACACACACACACACGCACACACACACGCACACACGCACACACACACACGCACAAAAAAAACCCAGCACAGCCAGTGAGTTAAAGCTACTTTTTCTATTAAATGTCAGAAGTCAGCAAGGCTACAGGATTAGAGAACAAAAGCAGGGAGCTGGAATAAAAAACAAGAACTAAAAATAAGGAAATAAAACTGATCTGCTGATCTGAGGTATGACAGTCTTACTGTTTTGTTTTCACTGTTTTTCTAACACGTGGGGGAACAGATTTGGGTTTTTTTTTTTGAGGATGTCATATGGACGAAACAACCACTCAGAGAAGAGGATTGCAAAATTACGGGCAGAAAAATCAGTGCACCATGAGCTGTCCACGTGTACTCTGAGAATCACACACACACACACACACACACACACACACACACTCAAATGCTTTCAAATTACATAATATACTAACATTTCATGCTACATCATAACTTGAATTAACACGCATGGAAGGCCAGAAGCTCGGCTGTGGCTTATTTACCGTTAAGAGAATGTCATTGCTCATTGAACCTTAGGCGCTGTGCACAACTAACTTCCAACGTCTAATTCAAATTTCCTGCATGCTCATAGCTATGATGCAACACGAACGTTAGAGCAGGGGTGTCTGCATGTGTGTGTCCTTTGTTACATAGTTCTCTATAGTGCAAGGACAGATAACATTATGTGCTCTATGCGCCTGTTTACACCTGGCACTAACATGTGTCTCGGGTGATCCAATCACAAGAGGACAGTCGAGACACACAATACCGTTCACACACGTTTCTATAATGCGTCTCGAGCTGACTGCCACAACATTTCGTTGATGCCTACGTCTGCTAGAAGGTCAGAGGGCATCGCTCAGTTATAATGTCAGTCAGACAAGCGCCAGATTTGTTTGTACTTAAAGACCGTGTAAAGTGAATTCAGATATTTTCTTCTAAACACATTAAATAGGTCATAAATGTATTTCTAAAAAAAGTGTAAAAAGCATTTCAACCATTTAGATTTGAATTGTGGAGCTAGGCTAATGTGGCGGTGATTAGCATAAACCCGCCCCCGTTGCTGTAGAGGTATAAATACATTCAGCAGACACTACTACTACAGTCTACAGTTAGCCAGTTAGCTGAGTTAGCCGCTGAGCTAGCAGCTGAGTTAGCAGCAGAAAGCTCTCAGACGTAGCGTCCATGTTTCTGGTAGAGGTGGTGACGCATTAACATTTACACTATAATAGATATGTGGTTAAACGTGTCTCAGACCACCTCAGCAAGTGGTTTTAAGTGATCGGATGCATCTCAGAGATCATTTCTCAGTCATTTTGTTGTCATTTCTTTCACCAAGGAACATGGGGGGAAAAATGAGACAGTGCTCAGGTCCAGATGCTAAAAAAATATATAAATAAATATGTTTACTAAAAAACAACATATAAATATAAAAGAATCACTAAAAACTAAACAGCAATTAAAGTGCAACCACATCAATTTACACTTGTATTTAGTGCCATCCACTTGTGATTGTATCATCTGAGACAGATGTTAGTGCACGCTGCAAACAAAGCCTATGTGACATGTATCTGGTTTAGCAGATTAGCCTCAGGTGTTTGATCCTTTGCAGAAAACATTGAATCGAGAATGTCTTATGTCTTTTGTCTCTTCTTATGTCTGGCTCATTCCAGGAACAACTATAGACATAAAACAGAAATGTTGAACTCCATCACATATATCTTCTTTCAAATAAATGTGTCAGATCCTTATAATACATGGTATCTTTGCTCATTCTTTCCTCATCAAAGCACAAGTGTTGAACCGTCCTTGTCAGGGATCAGTGTTGGCAGGTAAAATTGAGTACAACATATAGACAGTCAGAGCAACGTGATTCACGATGGCAGGGAGCACCACCCCCACTTGTGGCTTACTCACCTCACTATATCAGTGCAGCACTTTCCCTCTTGATTTTATCTTGCTGACAATGTCTGCATGAAGTGCACATGAATAGGAGTGCATATTTTGTTCTGACTGCACACAAACTCTACTTGCAGTTTGAACCCTGTTGATCAGATTTAACTTAGGTACAGATGCTTAATTTGTAGGAAAAAAGCATTCACATTATCACATTTTTAGGTAAGACTTTGCCAATTTGGACTAAGCCACCTGTTGCAATATCCGTCTCTAAAGAGATGCAAAGCTGTATTTTTGGGTCTACCTTTTTAAGCCCCCTGAGCTGTTATTACAATCAGGAAGTACAAGTGATTTAGCAAAGATAATTGTTTATTGCACAAGTGATATTGAAAATTAATCTTGTCAAAAGTCTTTGGTGCTTAGACTCTACAGGGACATTTTGTAATCAACGGGTATCACTTCTGAGCTGCTGCAAGATAAATCCCCCCATGGAGCTCAGACATCGGTGGCGTTGGTGGTGGCTGATGACTTCCGCCGAGACTGATAAGTCTGATGAGGTTGATGGATCTGTGAAGATTGGGGTGGTGGTGATGGGGCGAGCATAACAGCAACTAAAGGCAGAGAAGGAGAAAAAAATTAGAAAAAAAGACAGCCACAAGATGATAGGCTGACAGGTGATGTGAACAGCTGATAGCTCGGTTAATAACGACAACAACGGAAATTATGGGTGAGCATGCATGAGAGATATGAAAGGCATGATGGTATGAGACATATAACCACAGACTTATGCATGCAAAGATCAATGAGCATCAGAGGAAAACATTCAGAGATCAGCCTACCTGGATTTTCATTCGTCTGCATCCTGTTTGCCTCGGTGTTGTGAAACTTCATCCATCACGGAGGGCAAACAGCCAGTCAGTCAACACATAAACTCTCAATGATTTTTGGTGAAATGCTGTCAGTTCTTATTTCAGTCAGATTGCTCTCAGAGACTCCAAGGTTGAGAGGAGGTATTAAAATCGATGTCGGCGTGTAGAAGCTCGAGGTTTATCGTGTAATTGTGAAAGTGACCAAGCGGATGTAAAAGTTAAAGGTGGACAATAAAAACCCTAATCTCACACCAACGTCACCACAACCTCATCTGTTTATAGTTTTGTGTTTTTCAGAAATATTTCAGACTGTTAGGCCATTAATGTTAGCGATTGCTCTCATCTGGAAACATACATGCATTTAAATGAATTTCAGACGTGCATTGTCATGGTAACGGACGTAACCACTGCGCAAGCTGACCAACATGGCGGAGTCTGAAGCGTCTGCTGCGGGACGGTAAGTTAGCTTCAGTTTGATAGTAGCATTTATTTCTCTGATAGTACAGGAGGCTAGCCTGGCTAACACCAGACCGCGTCTCAATCTCATGTTTGTTTATGTCTCAGATCATTGTGATAGCAAACCTGTGTGTATATGTCTTCATGACTGTAAACACTTTGAAAGCTGTGAACAAACACCAGATACACAGCAACTACACAGCAGCTACGTTGTAGGTTACGTTAGCACGCTGCTAACATTAGCGTTAGCACGCTGCTAACGTTAGCTGCGAAGCTTACGTGCAGAGCGTCAAACAGCTGTAGTAACAACTCTGCTACTTTACAGTTAACATCACAACAACAACATATCCCGACTAACTAGACAGTGAGTTGAATGTCAGCAGGTAACGTTACAGTTTATGTGAAGCAGCACTGATGTTACTCACCTGTCCGACAGATCAGCGTCCGCCTTCACTCCCCGGTTCTCCACCGGGTCTCCGTTCGTTTCTCCGGCCGGGTCTCTGTCGGTTCCTCTGTCGTTAGAAAACCACACCGATGTGTCCGCGGGTCCTTGTCTGGTCAAAGTCCTTCTGCTATATTAAATATTCTTCTAACTTTCTCCTCTCTGGATGTTTCTTGGTCACCTCTCCTTCTCCACTATGTTTGTACCTGACAGCGTCACTACGTAACCCCTCCCCCCCTCTGTCTGACCGTGAACGCGCATGAACGGTCCCTGTCTCTGGTTGGCTGGAGCATTGTTGTGTTGGCTCGCTCACAGAGTCACTGGTACATTATAGTATAGATCACTCATACATAGCTTACATTATATTAAGTAAATTAAACACTTAAATATACATGATTAAGACAAATCTGCAGTTACTCCCCACTTTAACTGTTCTCACTTTGCAGAGTGTAAGGGTGGACCTGTGAGCAGGATTTATGACATCACAAATAATCCAGTATGCAATTTACAGCAAGTGTGATGTGGAAACTTGAAGTCTGCAGTGCACATAGGCTACACTGAGAATGGACTTTTAAGAGACAACTTGTTTTGACTGTTTTGATTATAGGTATATGTATAGTCATTTTATATCTTACAACATGTCTGGAGAGGATCTTTAGGAAAGAAAAACACCTCCACATGCTCAGTTACAGAAGCCAGAAAGTCTAAATTTGCACAAAATGGAGGAAGACAATCAAGCAACTATACCCCACATATTGTCTTCCTGACTGCAAGGTGGGAAAATGATCTCAAAATTGCCACCAAGACACATTACCAAAAATAAATTAAACACATTTCTTGCAAGAACTTTTACAGCAGAACTTAGAGGACTTCATATTGCACATAGAGCTAATGTCTGATATCATATCAAACAAATCCATCTTAGCGAAAAAAGATTTCACTGATTACATTTTAACCTCGCTACTGACTTTCACTTTTGCTGCTCTTCACAGTAGAGACCTTTTATTTGCAGAAAGAGGATGACTCATATAGCAAATGCAAAAGAACTTTGAAGTTCTCCTTCGTCTATGAGTTCTCACTGGTAAACAAACAGTCCCTCCCTTGTTGGCATACACTTCCTGTAATCATGGCAAGATTATCAGTGCACTGTATACATGTGTATATGTGTGTATATGTGTGTGTGTGTGTGTGTGTGTGTGTGTCATTAAGGGGTACACACTAAGACCAAGCGCTGACACAACTGTTACATAATCACACACACATGCATTCAGTATATATATCCACATGTACACACACACACACTAACACACAGTTTAACAGATTATTCTCTTGGCATGTCTTCTCTTTTAGACAGAGTAACAGCCTGGGGACTCACTGGTCCTTTCTATCTCCAATATATCATCTACCAGTACAGACATGAAGAGGCCCAGGTGTATATAACTCTGAATAGACTCATCACTAAAACTGACAGAAACATGCATATTGTGTCAGATTCATAAAACAGTGTGTACACGTAGTTCTGATTTATATATCTCAGTCATTGAGGAAGTGGGCACATGTGCATGAACCTCAGTGCACATGTATTTTAACTCACTCCTATGTGAGTTAAAAATGTTAACAACCTCTTTACCAGTGGGGTCAAACATACGGCCCGCGGTCCAGAACCAGCCCATCAAGGGGTCCAATCTGGCCCACCGGCTAACTTTGCAAAGTATGAATATTACACTGATATTCTTGCTTATTTTCACTCGCCATTCACAGTCAAGGCTCCTGATCTTCCCGTTGGCATCCAACTTGAGATAATAGACTTGCAATGTAATACAGATTTGAAGGAACAAAATTTGCCTTGATGGATTTGGATAGGTTCTTATCAGCATCTGTTACCACGGTAACCCCTAACTGACAACCCTGGGTGCAAAAGCTTTGTGCACGCTTGTTTGTTTGTTCATGTATTTTATGCCTCGTGTGAGCTGTCATGTCTTTTATTCATTCTGTACAACACTTTGGTCCACTGTGGTTGTTTTAAAGTGTTGTATAAATAAAGTTGGATTGGATTAGATTAGATGTTTGGGACTTTTTCTGAGACGAGTATCAATCCAGGCTCACACTGAGACATAATATTGTTTAAACTGGAGACATCAGGCTGTTCATCTGTCTTATAATTAGATGGTTTATTATAGTAAAGTTATAATATATTTTGTATATAGGTTATTATGTAATGGTTTTACTGGTCCAGCCCACTCAAGATCAAATTTGGCTGTGTGTGGCCCTTGAATTTAAATGAGTGTGACACCCCTGCTTTAAACTGTAGTCTATAAATCTTTAAGCTGAACAGAACTGCACTGTGTATAAGAATGTTTAAGTTTCCATCTATAGGACCTTTAAAAAGAGGAAAGAGAAAAACAGGAAAATGCTGCCTTGTTTTAATCGTTAGCGGTAAATTCCAGTTTATCTGCCATTTTGCTTGCAGGCATTTTGAGGACTTCCCCTTTCGATGCAGGAGAACAACATCCAAAAGAAAGTATTAATTGTGCAACCTAAATGCAATCTCTTTTATAACGATGTGAGGCGGGACTTCCTTGTGTACAGTGGTGCAACGCTCAGCGGATGAATAAGCTCACTGTATGCCGTGTCATATGTCAAAGAGGTGAAAGCTGTGTAAACATTAATGGATTGTGTACTTACTGTCAGAAGCATTGGCGCTGCGTTGAAATACATCCCACGCCCTCCATATGAATAATTGAGCTCTACCACAGTCTACCTACATATCCTTAAAGGTCAACGCCAACAAAATGCACACCAAAAATCACTTGTAGTTCACTAGTAGACAGAAGTATGACTCAGACTGGTGATAATGGTGGTGATAGTGGTTTTCTGTGGTCCTGATTTCTAAAAAGGTGACAGACTTAACATTTTATGGCCCCTTTGTGTTTATTCACCCTTAACAGCCAATTTACCACAGATGACTGACTGAACTCACTTCCTTTGGTTCTTTCTTCCTGTCTCTGACCTTTTTTCCCCCTCTCTCTCGTCTCTGTACGTTTACGAAGCTGATTCATAAAGCCGTGAAATGCTTGTGTGCTTGTGTCTCTGGTGAATTCACATGTGATCGCATCTTTACATTGACTCTGTATGCATTTGTGTCATGGCTAAGATTTAAGAGAATTTAAGCACTTATAATCAGGGTTATCTGAGCCAGAGCTGCATGGTTGGAAGCAAAGGATGTTTTTGGAAATTGAGCCATACTAAGAGCTTAAAGGAAAGGCAGCTTTATTAATAGAGTGCATTTCATACACAATGGGCAACTCAATGTGCTTTATATAAAAAACATTCAACTTTAAGAATTGGAAACAAAAAACATGCAATTTAAAAAATAAAACCTAATAATAGTAAAAACATGGAAACATTAAAACATACAAAAAAAAAAAAACCCTCTCACTAATAATAAAAAAATAGAGTACAGGAAAATAGAAAGAAAGAGAAATAAAATACTTGAATAGAGTTTAAAGTTTGTACATCTACCTCAACTCCTCCTACATTCAATTTAACCAACCTTTTGAAAAACTCTCTCAAGTATAATCTATGATAGCATGCATAATAGTTTCACCAGGTGGACAAACAGCATGTGCATATATCAGTATCGGCATCAACAATTGGTTAAAAATTGGTTAGGAGATTTTGGTATATTGGATATCAGCAAAAAATCCAATATCATGCATCTCTACTCATAACTGAAAATAACATTACTGTTACACTTTACTGCCCAACAATGGTTACATAGGGTTACATATATGTGTCATATGTTTAACTGTATGTTTAATCTGTGTGTTAACCTCTTACAACTAACTGCAGGACACAAAATGAAACATGTCAGGATTAAAGGTCAGCAAAACTGATTATTAGCTGCTTCAGGTTGAAATGGAATATAATCAGTGTCAGTATTGAAATCCTCTTATATATGTTTATGTTTCCCCCATTGTAATTTCATTATTGAGTCCATGTGAACATAATCTGTGTGAAGTGATGAAACAACTCACAGGCTGGATTTAAGAACTCTGAAGTCTTACACAGCAGCAGATGGAAACTCAAACACACACACACACACACACACACACACCTTCACACACTGAGGATATTATGATTAATAACACAACTGTGCAGTGACAGTGATTTCTTTTAAAATGTGAAACTTACAGTCTCTTGTCTCAGTGTTGGGGAATTCCAGTGTTTGGGGTGGGGGTGTGTTTCTGATCCGTTTGTTTTGAAGAGAAAGAAAAATAAGAGCTAATAACAGCAAATATGTATCAGAGAAACAACTGGACCGTCCATCTAGAAGAGCACCAGGAAAAATCCCGGTGGGCCGGTCGCTGTGTGGGGGGGGCGGCTTGAGGCCATTATACAAAAACAACGTGGGCTGGTTGTGGTGGTCTGGTCTTGGTGTTTTGGTCCCAAACCAACCCTGGTAATGGTAGCATAATAATTATGAAATAGCAAAATAAGCTTCAGCTCTGTTTGCTTTGGAGTGGTGTCCTTTTCCTGTTTTGTGCCATAAAGCTGCCGAGCAAACACATTTTATTCCCATGTTGTTGACACAATCCAAAAATGAAAACTGAAAACTCAAATATGCTGGACTTCCAACCTCATAAACATCCAGCAGGAAGAAGCACAAAGGTTAACCGGTAGTGCCAAGTCATCTCGACATGTAAATAAGGTCATTAAGGGCTTAATTCATTTATGATACAACAGATTGTTAGCAGATACATTAATATATCTTTCTGATTGCTAACCTGCAGGCTACTGTAAAAGGAAAGTCACTGAGTTTCTTTGGAAGCAGTTTTAGCTGTTATTTAAGTTATTTTCATATTAAAAGAATAATAATAATAATATTTCAGAGTGAAAGAAGAAAAGGAGGAAAAAAAGGGGGGATTGTTTCTTTAACCCTTAAACAGGCCTTACTAGTTATGTCATTTGCACCTAAAATAAGTAAGGAAGGAAGGAAGGAAAGAAGGAAGGAAAGGAGGAAGGAAGGGAAGCAAGGGAGGAAGAACGAAGGAAGGGAAGGAGGGAGGAAGGAAGGAAGGAAGGAAGGAAGGAAGGAAGGAAAGGAGGGAAGAAGGAAGGAAAGGAGGGAGGAAGGGAAGGAAGGGAGGAAGAATGAAGGAAAGGAAGGAGGGAGGAAGAAGGATGGAAAGGAAGGAGGGAGGAAGGAAGGAAGGAAGGAAGGGAGGGAGGGAGGGAGGGAGGAAGGAAGGAAGGAAGGAAGAAAGAAAGGAAGGACAGATGAAGGAAGGAGGAAAGGAAGGACAGATGAATAAAAGGACGAAAGGACAGAAGAAGGGAACATTTACCCTAACAGCTGAACTTAGATCTGAGGAAGGAAGGAAGGAAGGAAGGAAGGAAGGAAGGAAGGAAGGAAGGACAGAGGAGGGACCCAGGAGGAGAACACGAAAGTTAAAGAGTCTGTATCTCCTGGTGCACGTTGTCTGTTTAAGGGTTAAATGGTTTCATTTAAGTTTATAGTCACCAGCAGTTCCACACACTTAACCTCCCTTATCTTTTCAACACTAACCTTAACCTTGAGTCTGACTTCTGTTTTTCTGTTTTGAAGCACAGACACACACACACACACACACACACACACACACACAGACACACACACACACAGGCCTTGCCCTATATAACTTTATCTTATCCGGCACATGCCCTCTTTCTATAGTGAAAGTATATGTCTATGATCATGGCGCCCTCCGTAGGTTTTCTACACCCCCTCTCTCTTTCTCTCTCTCTCTCTCTCTCACACACACACACACACACACACACACACACACACACACACACAGAGAGAGAGAGAGAGGTATAAGAGTGAATGCACAAGCTCTTATTAAACCACCTAGTTACAGTATATCTTCTTCTGTTACAGTATATCATCATCTTCTGTTACACAGGGATCCTGCAACATTAAAATTGAAGCCATTGTTCTTTCACATGCATGAACACCACGTTGAGTCTGCTCCCACGTGATATGAGTCTTCTGAACACAATAGGAGTTTCTATATTCTGGAGAACAGTGTCGAGATGTGTAAAAAATAATGACACCACAGTTGAGCCGCTGAGTAAAAAGCATTGTCTTTCCCTCTTTTGAAGGTTGAGCTACATGGTTTCCCTCTGCGGCTTTTTATGGGAACTGGATGGTTATGCTATCATTGCAACATCAGAAACAAGGTCATATCGACGATGAGAAACCTGCTTCACACTCCATGATAGATAGATAGGCGTTGTAACATTTTCATGTGTTTTACTGTGGAATGTGTCCATGGAACGACATTTACTGAAACTGAGTGTCAGAAAATTGAGTCATTCACCTCTTTGATAAGAGCTCTTCGATTCTTCTTTGTTTCAAAGAGGAAGAAGAAGCTGATTACAGTGAATGTCAGTAAACAAGTGCAAGGGAAGTTCCAGTTTTGAGTTGTCTCATTATACTTGAGTGGTAGTGAGTAGTTTTCCATTACTGGGTGTTGTACATTTCTTAAGCCAATATAATGAAGGACACTCTAACCAGATGTGTGTGTGTGTGTGTGTGTGTGTGTGTGTGTGTGTGTGTGTGTGTGTGTGTATCAAGGGGAAGTAAATAAATGTATGCTTCATTATCCTCCCAAAATATTAGGCTGATAATTTTTAACATCAGTCTTTTAAAAATGTGCTGACTGTGAAAATTGTGTTGATGATATATCCCTCGTGTCGTCCTCCCGGGTCAAATTGACCTTGTCTGTTTTGAATGTTCCTTCTTTCCTCCCTTCCTTCTTTCTGTCTATCCTTCCTTCCCTCCTTCCTTCCTTCCATCTGTCCTTCCTTCTGTCCTTCCTTCTCTCCTTCCTTCCTTCCTTCCATCTGTCCTTCCTTCCCTCCTTCCTTCCATCTGTCCTTCCTTCCTTCTTTCTGTCTGTCCTTCCCTCCTTCCTTCCTTCCTTCCATCTGTCCTTCCTTCCTTCTTTCCTTCCTCCCTTCTTTCTTTCCTCTTTCCTTGTTTCCTTCTTTCCTCCCTTCCTCTTTTCCTTTCTCCCTCCCTCCTTCCTTCTTTCCTTCCATCTGTCCTTCCTTCCCTCCTTCCTTCCTTCTTTCTGTCTGTCCTTCCTTCCATCTGTCCTTCCTTCCTTCCTTCCATCTGTCCTTCCTTCCTTCCTTCCTTCCATCTGTCCTTCCTTCCTTCTTTCTGTCTGTCCTTCCTTCCTTCTTTCTGTCTGTCCTTCCTTCCATCTGTCCTTCCTTCTTTCCTTCCATCTGTCCTTCCTTCCCTCCTTCCTTCCATCTGTCCTTCCTTCTTTCTCTGTCCTTCCTTCCATCTGTCCTTCCTTCTTTCCTTCCATCTGTCCTTCCTTCCCTCCTTCCTTCCTTCCTTCCATCTGTCCTTCCTTCCTTCTTTCCTCCCTTCTTTCCTTCCTCCCTTCTTTCTTTCCTCTTTCCTTGTTTCCTCCCTTCCTCTTTTCCTTTCTCCCTCCCTCCTTCCTTGTTTCCTCCCTTCCTTCTTCCTCCCTCCCTTCCTTCCTTGACACGAGGACAACAGGAGGGATATGCATTTTCTTTTACCATATGTTGACTCATGACAAAATAAGAAAACTTGGGTATAAGTGACTAATTAGTTTAATATTTGGAGGCAATTGCACCCGTGGAAGTATGTCCACTATAATAATGCTTGTTTTTTGCCACTGACAGGTTTAGATTGCTATTATAATATGAGTCATGTGACATTGAAAAGTAACATTAAACACAGGAACTAGCTGGATACTATCACCTGAAGCATATTATATATCAAGGATTAAAGGATTTATGTCTCAGCAGAATTTTGGAAAAATGTGTTAACCCTTAAACAGACCTTACTAGTTATGTCATTTGCACCTCAAGTAAGGAAGGAATGAAGGAAAGAAGGAAGGAAGGAAGGAAAGGACGGAAGAAGGAAGGAAAGGAGGAAGGAAGGGAAGCAAGGGAGGAAGAAGGAAGGAAAGGAAGGAAAGGAAGGAAAGGAGGAAGGAAGGGAAGCAAGGGAGGAAGAAGGAAGGAGGGAGGAAGGTAGGAAGGAAATAAGGAAGGAAAGGAGGGAGGAAGGGAAGGAAGGGAGGAATAAGGAAGGAAAGGAAGGAGGGAGGAAGGTAGGAAGGAAAGGAGGGAATAAGGAAGGAAAGGATGGAGGAAGAAGGAAGGAAAGGAGGGAGGAAGGAAGGAAGGACAGATGAAGGAAGGAAGAAAGGACAGAAGGATGGAACATTTACCCTAACAGCTGAACTTAGATCTGAGGAAGGAAGGAAGGAAGGAAGGAAGGAAGGAAGGAAGGAAGGACGGACAGATGAAGGAAGGAAGGAAGGAAGGAAGGAAGGAAGGAAGGAAGGAAGGACAGAGGAAGGACCCGGGAGGACAACACGAAGGTTAAAGAGTCTGTATCTCCTGGTGCACGTTGCCTGTTTAAGGGTTAATGATATATGCATTTTTTTTTTACCATATGTTGTCATGACAAAATAAGAAAATAGTCTGCAGTAGTGAGTATCTCCAAAGTCTGCAAGCAGCCAAGTTTCCACAGGCTAACTAACACAGTCTGAACGAATCTGGCAAGCCCGGAGCGGTGTTCGGTGTTCTTTGGCATACGTGCAGCATGTACGGGATGTGTCGAGTGCAACGAGTTTAAGGGCGGCTATCAGTATCAGCAGCAGTAGAGTCGAGTTCACGGGTTTTTAACAGTTGAACGGTTGCGGCTCATACAATAAAACACTAATCCCCCCCAAGCGACAATTATGTGTCAGTCAGTCACCTGAACTGTTTAAAACAAGCTAAATGTTGTCACAGAGAGCTCAAGTAAGCTTTAGCCCTCCTGTTGTCCTCCAGTCAAGGAAGGAAAGGAGGAAGAAGGAAGGAAGGAGGGAGAAAGGAAGGTAGGAAGGAAGGGAGGAAGGAAGGGAGGAAAGGCGGGAGGAAGGAAAAGAGGAAAGGAGAAAGGAAGGAAAGAAGGAATGCAATGGAGAGGAAAGAAAGAGAGAAGGAGGGAGGGAGGAAAGAAGTAGGGAGAGAAGGAAAGAAGGAGGGAGGAAGGAAGGACAGAAGGAAATAGAGAGGAAGGAAAGAAGAAAGGAAAGAGAGATGACTGAAGGTAATGGAGAGGAAAGAAAGAGAGAAGGAGGGAGGGAGGAAAGAAGGAAGGAAGGAAGGAAGGAGGGAGGGAGGGAGGGAGGGAAGGAAAGAAGGAGGGAGAAAGGAAGGACAGAAGGAGTGAGGAAGGACAGAAAGATGGAGGGAGGGAGGAAGGAAGGACAGAGGAAGGAGGGAAAGATAGAAGGAGGGAGGGAGGAATCAAGGACAGAAGGAAAGAGAGGAAGGAAAGAAGGAGGGAAGGATGGAAGAAAGGAAAGAGAGATGAAGGAGGGAGGGACCAAGGACAGACCGAAGGAACCAAGGGAGGAAAGAAGGAACAGTCAAAACAGAGGGGGTCATTTTGACCCGGGAGGACGACAGGAAGGTTAACAGAGTTTCAGGTTGTTATTTTTATCGCTGGTAGTTTGTTGGGTTTCTAATTGCATGGTCTAAGTTCTTCCTCAGACTGTGAACATTTCTTTTCTCTCAGGTTTCTTTCCAAAGCCAATCTAAAAAAAAAAGAACCATGTAGACCAGGGGTGTCAAACATGCGGCCCGTGGGCCAGAACCGGCCCGCCGAGGGGTCCAATTCGGCCCACTTTCCTTCCTGTCTTTTTTCCTTCCTTCCTTCCTTCCTTCCTTCCTTCCTTCCTTCCATCTTTCCTTCCTTCCACTTGTCCGTCCTTCCTTCCTTCCATCCATCTGTCCTTCCTCCCATCCTTCCATCTTTCCTTCCTTCATTCCTTCCTCCCTTTCATCTTTCCTTCCTTCCACTTGTCCTTCCTTCCTTCTCATTTTCCTTCCTTCCTTCCTTCCTTCCTTCCATCTGTCCTTCCTCCCATCCTTCAATCTTTCCTACCTTCATTCCTTCCTTTTATTCTTTCCTTTCTGCCTTTCTGCCTCCCTTTTGTGTGTCCTTCCTTCCTTCCTTCCTTTCTATGGTCCGGCCCACATTAGATCAAATTGGGAGGTTTGTGGCCCTTGAATGAAAATGAGTTTGACACCTCTGATGTAGACACTTCACTAATGAACAGTTTAAAGGCCCATAACCATTTTTAAGTACAACTGTTGATACGTCTGTTGATACTGCTTTTATTTTTAAAGGGACATTCTGGTATTTTTCAACCTGGACTCATTGTTTCAGGTATAAGTGACTAATTAGTTTAATATTTGGGGGCAATTGCACCCGTCATAGTATGTCCACTAATAATGCTTGTTTTATGCCACTGACAGGTTTAGATTGCTATTATAATGTAAGTCATGTGACATTGAAAAGTAACGTTAAACCAGACGGGGAGTTCCGGTATTCTGAAATGAGGCCAACGTGGAAGTAACTCAGAACTGCATTCTATCAAAAGGCCACCAGGGGGCGACCGTTTTGGTGTCAAAAGGACTTCCGTCTCTATATAAGTCAATGGAGAATTCACCAACTTCTCACTTGATTTCTAACCTCAGTAAACGTTTTCAAAATGTGTTTATGGTCTCAATCGCTAGTTTAAAGCCTTCTTCAATGCAGTATGATGTTCATTTGGGACATTTTGGCCTCCCTGATTTTATATGTGATGATAAAGCAGGGTATGCATTAGGGCGTGGCTACGTCCTGATTGACAGGTTGATTGACTGATGTCCTCGAGATCCAGCCCTCGCAACTATAGCAACCTCTCCGCTCCGCCCATGGCCCCGCCTCATGCCCATATAAGTAGAATCTGTGTTTTTATTTTTCCCAGCATGCACCTGAAATTTTCAAGATGTCGCTGCCTGATTCGAAACTATTGGCTTCCGAGCAGCAGTCCACAAACCAATGGGTGATGTCACGGATGTTACGTCCATTTCTTTTATACAGTCTATGCGCTAAACACAGGAACTAGCTGGATATGCAAAACAAATATCTTACCGTAATTATGCAGATGACATGCTTATTTATGTGTCCATATCACCTACTAGGACTGTTGTACCATGCATGAATTTAAACAAATCAATGATTGGATGTGCCAAAGTGTTCTTTAATTAAATAAAAATAAAAGTGAAGTAATTACTTTTGGGGCCAAAGAACAATGATTAAAAGATTAAAAACAATTCAAATGTTTCAGTAATGTTGAAAACTACAAACCAAGCCAGAAATCTCTGTGTCGTGATGAACTCAGTCCTGAATTTCAACAGCCACATTAAGACAATAACAAAGCAAGGCTACTATCACCTGAAGCATATATCAAGGATCAAAGGATTTATGTCTCAGCAGAATTTGGAAAAATGTGTTCATGCATTCAACTTCGGTAGACTTGATAAATGCAACGTTGGTTCTCGAGTCCTCACTAAGACCCAGACCCATATTCGGAGGTCTTTACACCTTCTTCCTTAATTCTTAAGAACCGATTTTAAAATACTGTGAGTTTATAAGGTGCTAGATACATTTCTGATCTGCTGCTATGATATGAACCCATCCCCATGTCTCACATCGTCTGGAACAGGTCTGTTTTCTGTCCCCTGACTCAAAACTAAAACATGAAGAGGGAGCTTTCGGTTTTATAAACCACAAACATGACACAAACTCCCTAAGAGCTGCAGGTCTGCTGCAACTCTCACTTCTTTTAAATCAAGCCTGAAGACTTTTCAGTTTGTTGCTGCCTCTTGATTCATTTCTATATCAGCGTATTTTTATTTTCCATTCTCTTAACTTTTAAATACGTATTTTTAAATTGTATTTCTTTTGTATTTTGTCTTGATGCTTTTCATGTTTTCATGAAACATGCTTTATGAATTGTGCTATAAAAAATAATCATTATTTCCAACATTACAATCCTTCTGCTAAACTAAAAATAAGAGTCTAGCAGTTATTGTGATCCATCTCATGCTTCCTTAGAAATGCTTTGAAGTCCACATTCTGTTTTACCTCTTTCAACAATCCTATCTGATATTGGAGCCAAATAATACAAACTGTGCAAAAGCAAAAGGAAGTTTGGTTAGAGCCACGGCAGGCTAATGAAAAGGCAGCCAAATAAATAATAGACTAAACACGGTCAATTAAGCAAATGTGATGATTATTTTATTTCTCTTAAAGCTTTAATGGAACAATAGTCCTGCAGTGACACATTTGAAGTGAAATTAGTTAGAGACCCTGACTGACATGGAAAATTACCAGAATATTTAGGGGTTAAGGTGCATGTGTCTGTCACACAGTCACACACACATCAGGTGTTGCTGACGTCACCGTGTGTGAGAGTGTGTGTGTGTGTGTGTGCGTTTAAGCTGTCACCGCTGTGCTCGTAGCAGACACATTCCAACCATTGTGACTATAGACTGCAGACCTTGATGACCTTATAAGGTCATGAATCGGGACCCTTGCTGCCAACCTGCTTAGCAACAGCCAGACTGAGAGGGAGAAAAAAAAGAAAAGATTTCTATTGGTGAAATGATCAGGAATGACTCAAGACTTGTGTCAGATCAGAAATGTTGCTGTTAAAGGGCTGTCGGTAAAAATGGAGTGTTTTTAAAGTTCCTCCCTAAGTGCGGTCCAGGGACTCGCAGCATTTCTTAATGGTTGCTGTTATTGGTTGCTGTAATCTTTCCTCCTGTCCATACTGGCTGTGAGGTAATCTTTTCCTTGCTCAGCTCCAATTTGAGAGATGAGGGACAAAATTCAGCCATTTAATATAAAAATCCATCTAAAGTTCAGCTGAAGCTAATGTGAGGCTCTAAGGGTTTGAGTTAGACTAATGTAGTGGGTAGCTTCCAGATTTATATGTGGTATGATGCGATTTATTTATGAATTACAGACAGAAAAACATAACATATTAAAGTGAAAAGAGTTCCTGTCTTTCTAAACTTTTAGCCAATAAGTTAAAGCAATTTTAAACCTATTAATCTTAACCTTTAGTCCAGTTGAATTGGACTCTAGTTTGTTTTCCACCTATGTATGATTAGTTTTTGCTCTGAATACAAAAAGCATGCTTGGGTGTGGACCAAAAAGAAACAGTAGCTTTGAGGAAGTGGTCTTAGACAGTTCCACTTGTGGGAAGGGGGAAATGTGATCTGACCTGGTTCTGACCTTTACTACGAGGTGAAGTCTGCAAGTCTGAGCTGAACGGCTCCTTGCAGCCAGGTGTGCTTTGCATACTGAGGTTACAATGTAGATACATGTAAATCTAATGTACTCCTGGCTGATCACTGCTGTGTCTGCTCTTTATTTGGGTGAGGGTAGGATTTAAAGATGTTTAAATGTATGTTAGTTTAGGGTTAAGCCAGGCATACACTGTGTGATTTCTGTCTGATTTTGAGCCGGATGAATTTGAGCTTTGTTGTGCGTTGTTCATCGTCCACTGTACAGGGGGTAACGAGAGGCGATTAACGGCTCTCGACCAACAATCATATGGTCGGATGAATTTCTGACATGTGAGAAATTTTGGTCGCCCCTCATGAGCAGAGCCATGAACCAATTCCCTTAAATTCAGTGTTTTTTCCTTACTATGGCTGCACAAAAACTCGGAAAGAAATAAAAATACAATTTAGTAACCTCTAGTTCTTTTTGCAAAATGGATAAACCATATTGGCCACATCCTCCCAGCCACATGTGCATCCATATAGGCCAGTACCTCTTTTTTTTTTCCCTTGGATGTCTCTGCTCACAGGACAGCGCATAGACCAAGGCAGCAGGTTTCTACTTGGACAGCATGACTACAAACTTCAACAACAACTTCTTATTTTTCTTCTTCTTCTTCTTTGAAACAGTCACACAGTTCTGGGTTTGGGGGGGGGGGGGGGGGGTCCTACATGTTTATTTCACTCATATAGTGTGAGCAGTCAAGTCTCAGCAGACCATCGGACCACGCAGTGTGAGCTCATACATCGTGAGTGATTTACTCGTACAGTGTGAGCTGCTATTTAAACAAAAACATTGCTAAAGTCACACAGTGTATGTCCAGTTTAAGAGAATACTGTCACCTGTCAGGGCTCAGCTGATTTATAGCAGAACAACCTGATGATCACTGTGGCCTACCGATTGGTTAAAACACAAATCAACATTTATTATGGCCTACCCAACTTCATTATATTACATCAAACATATTGAAAAACATATTCAATTCCCTCTTTCTATATACATAAGACATATCCGTATCTGAAAAATCTGAATCTCTCTTTTTTTTTTAGAAGATTTTCAGAATCCTAATTTGGGTGATAATGATTTTTACTGCAATTTGTATGCAATGCACTTCACACACAGATCAAAAACGCTGTTCATTGGGTTTGTTAAACTTCAAATGTTCTTCAAACTTCAAATTATTCCTCCTGTGTGCTTATGGAGGCTGAAAATATAAACATATTAGAGGCTGTTGGATGTTTCTTTGAACATTATTTTACTTTGTCATGAGCTGCAGTCTGAGTATTTAGCTTGTTTTTTTCTCCATATATTGCTTATCATCAGTATCTAAGTAGAGACATGCATGTGTGTGTCTTTCTAAGAATACTACAGCTGTAGAGGTCATGCATGTACTGTGTAGCAGCTTCAGATAACTTTCATACCGTGTTGCTTTATTGGGTTTACTGCTATACCCGTGATAAAATTAGACTTTAACCTGTTCGTAGAAAACACTTCCAGCTTCTGGAGATGTTATTCCCTAAAACTGTATGACCTCATTGCCTCAAAATTAAATAATGAAGCAGACCTGCCATAAAATTACTGACACGTGAGTCTCAGGTGACAGGTTACAGATCTCACAGTACTTGTTCCATACAGGCTTTAATTGCTGATTTTATGGCTGTTTACATGTGCTAACAGTACAGTTAAGTCATAAAAAGACAATAAAAGACACAAATGTTTTGATGAAATGAGGCAGCTGCTGCAGGGGAATTGAGCAGCTGACAGTTAAGCAGTAGTCATAACTCTTAAAAGTGATGATTTTTTTTAATATAGTCATTTTTGGCATTTTCTTTTATAAGTGGAAAGAGAAACAACATGTGAAATTTGTGTTGAAGTCAGATGGTGTAGCATGCGGCTAACTCTGACACAGTTAAATTCCCCTTGGGTCGGTTTGGAGTAAGCTTCTTTGCATAAAAATATTCCCAAAACAGACATTAGAGATGTAACACATGTGAAAAACAATAATCATGATTACATAAAAACACATTAGCAAATATGTTGCAGAGAGAGTATGATAAGTTCATCTTTACTTCCATGCATACAGACAATATTATACTTCTTTTTTTTTTTTTTTACATTGCCACAGGATTATATATATCTGTCTCATAATTGGCATGTACTTGCATCGCTCAGCTGTAAGTTACAGCCAAGTGGCAACTATCACGTCTGGAGGCTGAAGCCAACGTGGAAGTGTCTTAAAGTGCAATGACACCAACAGGTGGTTTGGAAAGTCCTGGCTGCAGACAGAAGAAATACTGCTGACCATTCGCTGCAACTTTACGCTCCAATGCAAACCAATGGATGATGTCATAACTCACTACATCCATCTTTATATGCAGTCTCTGGTAACAGCTTAGGTGGAAAGAAGTCTTGGAAGTTAGTGTCTTTGGCATTTAATAGATATCTTTCAATTGCTGAGTGAAGAGTTTACTCATTGATAAACTCTCTTCTACATAAATAGATCTATGTCTCACGTGGTTTGTTTCTGAGAAGCTCAAATTTAAGTATCTAAAATAAAACACGGACAACATACACTGAGAAAACACATTCTAAAGATATATGATGCGTATGCAAGTACCTCTGTGGTTTTTAACCTTTTTGGCTTATGAAAGAGTCTTGCAGCAGCCACTGCAAGCATGAACACGTAATGCAGAGAACTTACACTGGACTGAAGTGAATTAAAGAGCTGAAGAAAGTAAGAAAATAAAAATCTTATTGATTCTTCTTAAAATGTGTCTATAGCTGCAAGAACTTCCTAGACCCAAAGCATGATGGGACGTTTTCTGCTTCATTATCGTAATGACCAAACTAGTTGCCACCATACTCTATCGATAACGAATCAGAAAGTTTCTCTCATACGTGACTATCAGTTATTTTTGTGTAACTCTGAGTTTCCCACAGTGAAGTAGTCCCACCACCACTAGCAGCAGAGCCACCATCACAATGGTGAACACAGCCCTTAAGACGAGGTAAATATTGCAAGAGTGATCTGGGGATGGACACGTCTCTCGGATAAGTACTGCAAATAAAAGAGAAGATATCTGCTGAAATACGTTGTTAATAGTATGTAACACATTGTCCCCAGAAGCATCAGTAAATTAAATAATAAGAATGTAAATTAAATAATAAGGATGAAATTAAATAATAAGAATGACTAGTTGAACAGTTCGTACTCTGCAGCTATCTAAAAGTTACCTCTGACAGTCAGCCAGCTCTCTGGTGATTCTCCAGCATCGGATATGCTACACTTGTAGAGTCCTTCATCAGCTGTGGAAACACTGTTGAAGGTTATTTCTCCTGTAGAGCTGTTCCCCATGAAGAGGCCATTTTTATAGAAATCAGCTGTAAAATGGGAAGAAGTTGTCTTGTTTCTGCAGCGCAGAGTCACAGACTCGCCCTCTGTCACAGGGATGGCAGGACTCTCCAGGATCACAGAGCCAACTGAAAAAAAGGGTATTCATATATTTTGCCGAACTATACTTGTTTGCTGATTTTATGGTAGTTTGATGAGAAGAGTTTAATCAATTTAATCTCAACAATGAGGGTTTTTTTCCTAAACTCTATCAACTTCTTTTTTGTAATTTCCAAAGATAATCTCATGGATTTCAGACATTTTTTTTATAGTGACTTAAACATACCAGTGACTGAGATGTTGACACTGTTGCTTCTCTCTCCTCCTCCTGTTTCACACCAGTACTCTCCACTGTCTGTTGGATAGGCTCTCTGAATGATGCAAAACATTGTTGGCGTCCCTCTATTTTCACAGTGTGAAATGAAGCTCTTGATATTGCGGATTCCTCTTAACTGATCAGAGCTGTCAAGACCATCACAATGAAAAACTACAGACTGAAATTCAAAGACCTGCAGTCTGTGTGGAATGATACGAATAGCTGCAGCTGAGACAAAAAGACAGAAAACACAAAATCTTATCCACCTTGTGACTGATACAGTTTGAACGTAGTCAGGCCCACTCTGATATTCCTTATATGTGGACATTAATTTGGAACAGAAATCAAGAAAATTGTCATTCAGATTTATTCATGCACCTGTGTTATCAGTATGGGTGTGGAGAGAAATATCTTTAGGATTGATTGAAACTTAACTTACTATTGCTCTGAACATGTGCACCCAGCAGAATTAAAACAAGCATCACTGGATAGACAAAAGGAAACATATCAGCCATAAACTCATTCATTGTAAAATAATATGTCAAACTTGAGAGGAAACGGAGAAACCTGAGACTCAGTACTCACATAGTCTGAAGCACAGTGCTGTGAGCTCCATGCCGTCTTGCTGCGGACAATCTGAACATCAAACTGAGATACAGCTGAAGTCTAAAGTAGATGCAAACTTCCTCTTCCTGTGCAGTACACTGACCTTTAAACTGCAAAAGCAAGTCAGTTGCCCACAATTAAATTGATGTTTGAGAATCTTGAGCCTCAAATGAAAGTTGACATTGATTCTAGCTGGGCATTTTCAAGTAAATGCAATTTTATTTAGCTGTGTTGATGAAGCCCCTCCCCTCCTCTGGTCACAAAACAAACAAAAACAAGCCATGTCTACAACCATGGCTCTGTGACACAGCACTGAAGAATAGTGGTGATTTGATCTAAATGCTAACATTAGTGTGCCAACATGTACCACCCACAGACTGTATAAAAGAAATGGACGTAACATCCGTGACGTCACCTATTGGTTTGTGGACTGCTGCTCGGAAGCCAATAGTTTAGAATCTAGGCAGCGCCATCTTGAAAATTTCAGGTGCATGCTGGGAAAAATAAAAACACTGATTCTACTTATATGGGCATGAGACGGAGCCATGGGCGGAGCAGGGAGGTTGCTATGGTTGCGAGGGCTGGATCTCGAGGACATTGGTCAATCAACCTGTCAATCACAACGTAGCCACGCCCTAATACATACCCTGCTTTATCATCAAATATAAAATGTCCCAAATGAACATCATACTGCATTGAAGAAGGCTTTAAACTAGCGATTGAGACCATAAACACATTTTGAAAACGTTTACTGAGGTTAGAAATCAAGTGAGAAGTTGGTGAATTCTCCATTGACTTGTATAGAGACGGTCGCCCCCTGGTGGCCTTTTGATATAATGCAGTTCTAAGTTACTACCGCGTTGGCCTCATTTCAGAGGACCAGAACTCCCCACCTGGAACCACCAAATATCCTTCCTAGAATGGTGATGGTGATTGGTGTGTTTCTCTACCTCTCGTACTAGTACTTGTTGCCATTGTTGGTTGGGTTTAGGCATGAGAAGTGAGACTGGGTTAGGGTTAGGGTAAGAATATCAGGGTAAGCTAATCAGAAGCAAGATAGGGTGAGTGGAGAGAGAGAGAGAGAGAGAGAAGCAGCTGCCCATACTTCTGTATTTACTCTTAATATTTTGAGTGCATAAGTGCGTTCACACTGAGAAGTATGGAAAAATGCAGTGCACTACGCTCCCAGATGGTCTTGGATGGACCTCTTGCCCTCAACGGTTGCCATCTTGGCTCCGTAGCAGAAGAAGAGGGACCACTTTTCAAACAGGAAATGACAGCCAAGGACGTTGTAACTATGGTGAACATCGTCTCATTATACAAATGCAAAATACAAATGTGTTTTTTGCATTAAGCACCTCTATACTGTTGTCACATATAAGCCATCAGTAGGTTTATTGAGTCCATTTAGCAGTCGGTAATGTTTTGCTAACATGAATGCTAAAGCTAGCTTGCTAAATAGCTAATCATCATTTCCAGGAAGTGTGCAACAGCTGTGTTTGATTTGAGACAACACTAACCTGTCGAGATGTGTGCAATACACAAGTAAGTACATAGTGCACTGACAGGAGTGTGTGATTTGGCACACAGCAAAATAAAAACACACATTTCTGCCCTGAAATTGATTTTATTTTGGACTGCTTTTTTTCGTGTGAAGTCCTGCATACTTGTTTATCTTCATGCCTTTAAAAAAGAAGTAGAGAAGGGAGAATAAACTGCTCTTTGGTTGAAATATTAAAATATACAACCTCTGTTTAAAAGCTTTGGAGCCTTTTTTTAAGACTACTTCAGATTGCTAAAATGATTCTCTACGTTTAGTCTCCATTGCTGGAGCGATAGCAGTGACCCACATGACTGCAAATGTTTTTAGCACAAGAAACTGAACCTTAAACCCTGGCAGAGTTTTCAGTGCTGGAATCACTGTTTGATTTGTCCTCAGACAAAAATAGGTTTGTGTGTCCTTGAGGTCATTAGATGAATAACACATGACTTATTATTCTATTAGAATGAAGGATTAAGTATATTAGATTAAGGGAATCAGTGTATTATAAATCTTGATCTCCTCATACATGAGTTGACTGATTAATTAATAAAGCAGCTGCTGGGACAACATAGCAAACGTGTGCAGCGGGATGAAGGTTAAAACATGCCAAAACTTTTAAAATAAAACTTTTTATTTCATGTCTAATGTTTAAATATCTAAAACCAATTACCACCTAAAACTGTAATCACAATCCTCCTCTTTCTGTTTCAACATTTATCCTGAAGCACATTTAAAAAAAAACAAAAAGATACTAAGTGAGCTAGCTTATTTTAGCCAGCGGCACTACACATAGTGGTAATGAAAAAATGTGTTAGAGGCTAATAGATAAACTAATCTAATAATGACTTAACACTGTGGGGCGTTCATATCGTAGATTACATGTTCCTGCAGTTTTTAATGAACAGAGGTTGTAGATCTCTGCTCTCTGCCTGTCGAACACATGCTGCCGTCTGTCATCACAAAGTTTCACGGAGGATTTGCAGCAGCGGGCAGGAGGATCAGCAGACCTTACGCCCACCACCCGACATGCTTCAGATCTCCAGCGGCCCAACTGCAACAGCGTCCAACTACAACACTGATTATTAACGGCGGAGTCAAGTTTCTGCAACCTCTGAAAAACCTCTGAAATCTAATAATATCTCCCTCCTCCTCCTCCTCTACCTCCAACAATCAACCTTGGGTTTTTTATAAGTAATGAATTTGGCTTTGGAGGAAGAAGTGTCATCTCCCATATTTCTCTCTCCCCCTCGTTTCCTGTCATCTCTTTAGTGTCATCTATCAATAAAAGGAATGAAACGCCGCCGTGTGTTGTCATCACTGGTGCGGGAAAGATTTGTGACTGTGGAGCAGAAGTCATCATGAAAGGATTGAGTACTCACTCATATATTATTTCGAGGTTTACATCATCAGCTTTCTTACTGCCAACTTAGTCACTGGCCTGCTGGTGCATTTACAGAGTCATACTATGCAGCGAGGCAAGAGGGGGGTAGAGAGCCCCAACCAAAAATGTTCGGCCACCTTCTATGGAGCCCCTTTGGTGTCACATGGGAGGCAAATCGATGTGTAAATCTGAGGGCATGGATTTCTAAACTGATTAATACACAAATCTCAAACAAGGGAGGAAGTTGTGGTAGCTGAAGGGTTAATAAATCTCCTTGCCCTACCCCCTCGGACCAAGCACCGAACTTGGGGGGACAGAGCCTTCTCCGCTGCCCCCCCCCCATCCCCCACCCCCCACCCTCTGGAATTCACTCCCCAAACCCATCAGAGACTGTACAGACCCCCATACCTTCAAATCACTTTTAACCTTTGTGTCGTCCTCCCGGGTCAAATTGACCTCGTCTGTTTTGACTGTTCCTTCTTTCCTTCCTTTCTTCTTTCCATCTGTCCTTCCTTCCCTCCCTCCTTCTCTCTTTCTTTCCTCCCCCCTACCTTCCTCTCTTCCTTCTTTCCTTCCTTCCTTCCTTCCTTCCTTCCTCTCTTCCTCCTTTCCTTCCTTCCCTCCCTCCTTCTCTCTTTCTTTCCTCCCCCTACCTTCCTCTCTTCCTTCTTTCCTCTGTCCTTCCTTCCTTCCTCTCTTCCTCCTTTCCTTCCTTCCTCTCTTCCTCCTTTCCTTCCTTCCCTCCCTCCCTTCCTTCCTTCCTCTCTTCCTCCTTTCCTTCCTTCCTCTCTTCCTCCTTTCCTTCCCTCCCTCCCTCCATTCCTTCCCTTCCTTCCTTCCTTCCTGGACTCAAGGACAACAGGAGGGTTAAAAACACACCTTATTAAACTGGCTTTTAACCTGTAAACTGTTCTTTTATCCTCTTTCCACTTTATGTCTTTCTTTTTAACCTTCTATATTGTTTACTCCACTTTGTTCCATATTTTTTTTGTTCTCTGTAAAGCGTCTTTGAGCACTTGTAAAAGCGTGTTATAAATAAAATGTATTATTATAATCATTTTCAATTAGGAATTCGAGGTTTGAAACCCATATAATCCTAAAGAAAAAACATTTAAATTTCCTAGCTGCAGTTTGCTTTGCAGACTTAGGTCCTTGGTTAATTCAAAATACATCAACCTTTTCTTCTCAAAACTATGAAATAAGTGTATTATGCACACTATGAGACACTATTTTATCTGTCACTCACTGCTGAAAGTACATAACACAATAAATAAAAAATATCTTAATATATAGTGCAATATGAACTGAGCTGTATAGTGAAAGAGCAGCTTTAGTCATGATTGACAGCTCTAATATATTGCTAGGAAATGGCACTTTAAGGTGTTACTGCATTTTTTTTGACATACCCACCCTCCCCTTACATGTCACTGATATTACACCCCCACTTTCAACTATGACTAGGCACTCATGCAGTCAAATGTGAACATAATAAACACGGTGTAGGTTTTATATCAAAAGTCAATATCAGCTTAATTTCAGCATCATATAGGTCAAACTAAAGCCTGCTGTAATAATCATAACTTCCTCCAGTTGGTCACACGGTTTAGAAAATCCAGATGGCATGGATCTCTAAAACACACTGCCCCCTCAGTGCTTATCAGACTAAAACTAAATTCAAACGGTGATCCTATGATTTCAATAGATGCTACATGTTGAGGGATATGTGTATAAAATGATGTAATAGATGGATGGAATAGTCAACCATAAAAACACAAGACTTCATTCATTGTAAACATCATATCAGCTTAACCCTCCTGTTGTCCAGGTCAAGGAAGGACAGAAGGAAGGGAGGATGGAAGGAAGGAAGGGAGGAAGGAAGGGAGGAAGGAAGGAAGGAAGGAAGGAAGGAAGGAAGGAAGGAAGGAAGGAAGGAAGGAAAGGAGTAAGGAGGGGAAGAACGAAGGAAAAAAAGAAAAAGGGAGGGAGGAAGGGAGGAAAGGAGTAAGGAAGGAAGGAAGGAAGGAAAGAAAGGAGTAAGGAAAGGAGTAAGGAGGGAAGGAAGTAAGGAATTAAGGAAGGAAGGAAAGGGGCAAGGAAGGAAGGAAAGAAGGAAGGAAAGGAGTAAGGAGGAAAAGAGGAAGGAAGGAAGGAGAGAAGGAAGGAAAGGGGCAAGGAAGGAAAGGAAGGAATGAAAGGAGTATGGAAGGAGGAGGGAGCAAAGAAATAGGGGAGGAGGGGAAGAACGAAGGAAAAAAAGAAAAAGGAAGGGAGGAAAGGAGTAAGGAGGGAAGGAAAAAGGAAGGAAAGGAAGGAAGGAAAGGAGTAAGGAGGAAAAGAGGAGGGAAGGAAGGAATGAAAGGAGTAAGGAGGGATGGAAGAAGGAAGGAAAGGAAGGAAATGAGTAAGGAAGTAAGGAAGGGAGGAAGGAAAGGAGTAAGGAGGGAGGAAGAAAGGAAGGAAGGAAGGAAAGAAGGAAGGAAATGAGTAAGGAAGTAAGGAAGGGAGGAAGGAAAGGAGTAAGGAGGGAGGAAGAAAGGAAGGAAGGAAGGAAAGAAGGAAGGAAAGGAGTAAGGAGGAAAAGAGGAAGGAGAGAAGGAAGGAAAGGGGCAAGGAAGGAAGGAAAGAAGGAAGGAAAGGAGTAAGGAGGGAAGGAAGGAAGGAAGTAAGGAGAGAAGGAAGGAAAAAATAAAGAAAAAGGAAGGAAGGAAGGAAAGAAGGACCTGGGAGGACGACAGGAAGGACATATGAAAATCTTAGACAGTGTGGAATAAGACAAACTCAAACAGTTAAGGGGAAAATAAAAGGGGGAAAGCAAAATGTTGAGGGATTAAAATGCCATTAAATTCACATCAACTATTTAACTGTAGTGTCAGAAATGTGTATATACGACACTTCAAGGTGATAACGTCCAACCAAGAGTAAAGAGTTAAACCTGAAACAGCTCCACAATGAAAGCTAACAGATTCTGACGCCCTCGTACAGTCTTCCCCTTGATCCTCACAGAGAATAGAAATTCTTCTGTCAGTCGTCATGTGAAGGGTGACTTTGGATCATGTGACGCTCAGGAGGACTGTGGCTGATTTCCCAGTGGTCAGTCAAGAAGTCTATTTCGTCTTTCATTATTCAAGGTTACATATTTTCACCACATGGAACCAGACAAAAGCATAACTAAGAGAAAACATAAGTCCCTGGAAGAAAAAAAAAAAAAAAAGATATAATGTCCTTTATGAAATTACATCTGTTCAGCACATGTTGGTTGGTGCATATTTGTGTCTATTAGCCCCATGCTGCTGACTAATATGACTGAATAATAACACAGCAGTACACAGAACTATATTTAGAAATGTCTCATAGTAACATAAGCACCAATAGGATGTAGGAAAGGAACAGGAAATGGGGGTTTATTGAAAGTAACATGGTTCAATTAAAGTTACATTTACTGTATTTGTCACATTAGCACAATCCAGCCTTATAAAGCTACTGTATGTTAAATATGAAGCATTAAAGATACACTATGCAGGATTTTCCTAATGCCTAAACCAATGTATAGTGTGTGGTGGTCTCTCTCTGTCCCTCTCTCTCCCTCCCTCCTCGAAAAAGAGATGTTTTTTGATGTATGGTTGAGGTCTGGTTAACCCTCCTGTTGTCCTTCGAGTCAAGGAAGGGAGAAAAGGAAAGAAGGAATGGAGGAAGGAAGGAAGGGAGGAAGGTAGGGGGAGAAAGAAAGAGTGAAGGAGGGAGGGAGGAAAGAAGCAAGAGGGAGGGAGGCAGGACAGAAGGAAGAAAGAAAGGGGGATGGAGGAAGGAAAGAAGGAAGGAAGGAAACAGTCAGAACAGACCGTGCTTTATCTCATTGTGTGTTTTTTAGGGTCTCTCTCTCTCTCTCTCTCTCTTCTCTCTCTCTCTCTCTCTCTCTCTCTCTCTCTCTCTCTCTCTCTCTCTCTCTCCTCACTCTCTCTCTCTCTCTCTCTCTTCTCTCTCTCTCTCTCTCTCTCCTCTCTCTCTCTCTCTCTCTCTCTCTCTCTCTCTCTCTCTCTCTCTCTCTCTCTCGAGGAGGGGCCAAATTTGAATGCTGTGTTTTCAAACACAACCAGCAAATCCTGCATAGTATTACCTTACAGATAAGATAGTCAATGCAATGGCAAATACAGAAAGAGCACCAATAAAGCAATATTAACTATAGGAGACGATAGGGAAGTATACAAAACAGGGACAATTATCATGATGTTATTCAATTAGTGATCTATTGGATGGAACAGGAAGCAGGAACCAAATATAATGAAACCAAAAAGACAAACAAACTGAACTGCAGGTCAGTTGTTTCTTTCCTGCGGACCCTAAACTCTGCCAACAAAGCCCCAGCATGGAAATGCATTGAAGTCATGACGCCTGAGTATCAGCTTGGGCCTTTATAATGTACAAGGGGAGACTCAAGACTTCCTACTATTGTTAAAAAGAAGACTGTCATTATGAATCCTTTAGAAGTACATTTTTTGATCCTCTTCAAAGTGCTCTCTTTGAGATGTGAAACACTTGCCCTAAAGTATCTCTCATTCCTGGAAACATCTTGTAGTCATCTTTAGTCACCATGTCCGGAGCTTCCTTGCGATTTTTCGGATAACTACACCCTACTGCTGCGATATCGATGGCTTACGGGAATTCTTGGGTCCCCGCTTGTACACAGTGATATATGTACGAGTGTAGTGAGAATGGTTTTCTTTTCGTGGGTGCTCGGACAATATATCAATCAGTAGATATTAGCCCATCACTATATATCAGTATTGGTGTTCTGCCCTGAATATGTTTTATATCAGGGGTGTCAAACATGCGGCCCGTGGGCCAGAACCGGCCCGCCGAGGGGTCCATTTCGGCCCACTTTCCTTCCTGTCTTTTTTTCCTTCCTTCCTTCCTTCCTTCCTTCCATCTTTCCTTCCTTCCACTTGTCCGTCCTTCCTTCCTTCTCCTTCCTTCCTTCCTTCCTTCTCCTTCCTTCCATCCATCTGTCCTTCCTCCCATCTTTCCTTCCTTCATTCCTTCCTCCCTTTCATCTTTCCTTCCTTCCACTTGTCCTTCCTTCCTTCTCATTTTCCTTCCTTCCTTCCTTCCTTCCTTCCTTCCTTCCTTCCTTCAATCTTTCCTTGCTTCATTCCTTCCTTTTATTCTTTCCTTTATGCATTTCTGCCTGCCTTTTGTGCTTCCTTCCTTCCTTCCTTCCTTCCTTCCTTCCTTCCTTCCTTCCTTCCTTCCTTCCTTCCTTCCTTCCTTCCTTTCTATGGTCCGGCCCACATTAGATCAAATTGGGAGGTTTGTGGCCCTTGAATGAAAATGAGTTTGACATCTCTGCTTTATATGTTAAAAAGACACTTAAAGTGACTGTTGAAACGTTTTATTGTTGCACAGGTATTGTGGAGCTTTTATTTTGAAATCAACCTAGTTACAGGAAGCAGGAAGTAACAGTGTAAAGAGTGAGAAGACATGATGGCATGTGTGTACCATCTCTTGGCTGGTAAAACACATAGAGAGAGAGAGAGAACAGTACAACTGGTGTATGTGTTGTCCGATATGTGTCGAAATGTGTTTAAAATTCTTTCATGTTACATAGACAGCATTTTATATGTACATTTTATATTTGTTCTTAATTCAAGTTTTATATTGATGTTATGGCTGTCAGCGTTAACGCGTTAATCGCGATTAGATTAGTGCAATCCATAACGCGTTTTTTTTTTAAATCGCATTTTAATGTTGCAAGCCTTTTTTGTCCCTTCTACTCCCCCGTAGACGGCTCCTCTAGCTGTAGCGCTATGCTTTGAAGTGGCCTCCTGCAGTAAACCTACCGCGCTGATGGAAAGTAAGAGAGCAACTGGACTTTTGAACGGCTTGTTTAACTTTAAAACACTTCCAGACGCTTCAGTTGACGAGTCAAAGTAAAATGCAACCTGTGTCAAACGGAGTTTAACTACCACTGGAGTACGTGGAGTTTGAGTTAGCACCTCCACGCTAAACACCCAGGTGCAGCCAAGCCAGCCTCAGCTCCACCAAAGGACCATTTTGGAGTGTGGGAGTCGCAGCAGAGCCGTGATTGATTCCCAGTTAAGACACTCTGGTAAGAAATGCTTTACATTATGGGCTTAAAACTGCCTTCAAATGGAAAATAACAGGATTTTAAACATGCAATTCAAAACGCGATTAATCGCGATTAACTATGGAAATTCTGTGATTAATCGCGATTAAAAAAAATTAATCGTTTGACAGCCCTAATTGATGTACATTGATATTTTTTATTTATAGTTATTTATGATTATTAAATTCACAGTGAAATTTGCTGTATTCATGTACATATACCGGCCAATTATCGATATATCAGAATCGGCCTCAAACTCCAAGCCCTACTAACAATGTAACGCAGTAAACATAAACCGAAGTTGTGACACGCGAATCCCATCAAACTATGTAAATATACAGAAAGTCTATTAAGCAGGAATAAACAAGTTAGATGACATGTACAAACTCTGCATCTCAGTGGAGACAGAGTTATTTTAGCTTCGGAAAAGAGACTAAATGTTTGTTTGCTTCTTAACCAAACAATCCAAGACTGTTAAATATAAATAAGTGCAATCTTTCTTTTTTTCTTTTCTTTTTTTTAAACCTTGGATACAGAGAAGCTGCTCAGAGCCAATAACAAGATAACTGACTGAACTATCTGACTAACTGCCTGGAAGATGATACACCTCTTTACTCCTGTGTGATATGACATTGCTCTAAGGGAATATGAGAAGGCATTATAACAGCCAGCGCTTCACTTAAAAAAACAACTGATATCACACTGCTCTCCATCATCGTCAAGGTCTCTTTCTTCTCTCACCACTCTTTTTTTTCTCCTTCCTTTAAATCACACTCTCTCCATCTCTCTCCCTCTGTGTCTTTCACACAATTT